>JANIWI010000005.1:0-275665 GCA_030705115.1 Suzukiozyma pseudoglaebosa | reverse complement strand
AATTGGAGGGTTGGCCGAGTGGTCTAAGGCGGTAGACTTAAGATCTACTGGACGGTTGTCCGCGCGAGTTCGAACCTCGCATCCTTCATTATTTTTTGCAACTCAATACAACAATAATATTTACCGAATAATTACAACTAGAGTTAGTAATAATAACATAACAATAATAATGATAATAGCAATAGTAGCATACTACTACTACTAATACTACTACTACAATGGTGATGATTTATTTATTAATTTGTGTTACTGCCAATCAAAGAGGTTTAGGGAAGGATGCGATTTTGCAGCAAAATTAAATTTATATTCTTTATCATTAAACAAGACACAAACGAGTAAATAATCAAAAGTATTCATCAATTCATCATGATACCATCACAATTCTTTGATTCTATCATGATAATTGATAATATGTTACTATAATTGATAAATTGTGAGTTGTATTCATATATAACAAACGATTATTATATATTTAAATGATTATTATTGCTATTTTTCTACTAATATTATTCTTTCTTACTATTTTACTAATATTACTATTTTTAGTTATTATTATTATTATTATTATTATTATTATTATTATTATTATTAATATTTGCACGAGTCAACTTATCAATTGATTGATTGGCGTTGTTGTCATTGTCATTTTTGATACAATCAGTGATTTCATCATCTTTCCTTGTCTCACGTGGTTTGGCCTAATTGGCGTAAAAAAAAAAAAAAAAAAAAAAATTAAAACGTTTGCAGATTTCATGTGAGTTGATTAACACGTGAGAATAGGGTGGAATTGAAATTTATGAACTTTTGATGTAATTGAATAGATAAAAGTCGATATTATATGATTTGATATGAAATAAAATTAGTTTTGAAATAATTATACTAGTTAAAACAATTTTTTTAATTGAAACAATTATGTGATATTTTCAATTGATAATCAATTTTTTATGTATATATTTCAATTTTTTTTTTTTTGTTAATAATTTTTTCTGTTTTGAACAGTTGTTTATGCAAGGTATACGATTTGAATTTTTCATAAACGATTGAAAATAAATATTCATTTTCATACCATACCAACGTTTTTTTTTTTTTTTTTTCAATTCCGGTACAGGGAGGAGGATGAAAAATTTATTATTTAAATGGACGAATATATTGATTTAAAATTGAATTTTTTTGTTTTTTCTTAATATCATTAAATTAAATTTATTATAATGGTTCAATCATCAGTTTTAGGTTTCCCCCGTATTGGAGGACAAAGAGAATTAAAGAAAGTTACTGAATCCTACTGGAATGGTAAAGTTACTGTCGAAGAATTATTATCAAAAGGTAAAGAATTAAGAAAACATAACTGGAATTTACAAAAAGATGCTGGTGTCGATATCATTGCTTCTAATGATTTCTCTTATTATGATCAAGTTTTAGATTTATCTTTGTTATTCAATGCTATTCCTGAAAGATACACTAAATTTGATTTAGCTCCAATTGATGTTTTATTCGCTATGGGTAGAGGTTTACAAAGAAAAGCTACCGATTCTACTTCAGCAGTTGATGTTACTGCTTTAGAAATGGTTAAATGGTTTGATTCTAATTATCATTATGTTAGACCAACTTTCTCCCATTCAACTGATTTTAAATTAAATACCGCTGCTGGTATTAAACCAGTTGATGAATTTAATGAAGCTAAAGCTTTAGGTATTAAAACTAGACCCGTCATTGTTGGTCCTGTTTCTTACTTATATTTAGGTAAAGCTGATAAAGATTCTTTAGATTTAGATCCAATTAGTTTATTACCAAAAATTTTACCAGTTTATAAACAATTATTACAAGAATTGAAAAAAGCTGGTGCTGATCAAGTTCAAATTGATGAACCAATCTTAGTATTAGATTTAGAACCAGAAATTCAAGCTAAATTTAAGGTTGCTTATGATGCTTTAGTTGGTGATGATTTACCAGAAATTACTTTAGCTACTTATTTTGGTACTGTTGTTCCAAACTTATCTGCTATTGAAAACTTACCAGTTTCAGGTTTCCATTTCGATTTTGTTAGAAACCCAGAACAATTAGATGATGTTGTTAAAATCTTAAATGGTAAAACTTTATCTGTTGGTATTGTTGATGGTAGAAACATCTGGAAATCAGATTTAACTAAAGCTTCTGATTTTGTTGCTAAAGCTATTGAAAAAGTTGGTGCTGAAAAAGTTATTGTTGCTACTTCTTCATCTTTATTACATACTCCAGTTGATTTAGCTTCTGAAACCAAATTAAATGAAACTATTAAAGATTGGTTCTCATTTGCTACTCAAAAATTAGATGAAGTTGTTGTCATTGCTGCTCATGCTTCTGGTAAAGATGTTTCTGAAGCTTTAGCTGCCAATGCTAAATCTATTGCTTCAAGACAAGCATCTTCTATTACTAATGATCCAAAAGTTCAAGAAAGAATGACCACTATCAATGAATCATTAGCTACTAGACAATCACCTTTCCCAGAAAGATTAGTTGTTCAAAAGGAAAAATACAATTTACCATTATTCCCAACAACTACTATTGGTTCTTTCCCTCAAACTAAAGATATTAGAATCAACAGAAACAAATTTACTAAAGGTACCATTACTGCTGAAGAATATGAAGCCTTTATTAATAAAGAAATTGAACAAGTTGTTAGATTTCAAGAAGAAGTTGGTTTAGATGTTTTAGTTCATGGTGAACCAGAAAGAAATGATATGGTTCAATATTTCGGTGAACAATTACAAGGTTTTGCTTTTACCACTAATGGTTGGGTTCAATCTTATGGTTCAAGATATGTTAGACCACCAATTATTGTTGGTGATATTTCCAGACCAAAAGCTATGACTGTTAAAGAATCAGTTTATGCTCAATCTTTAACTTCCAAACCAATGAAAGGGATGTTAACTGGTCCAGTTACTTGTTTAAGATGGTCATTCCCAAGAGATGATGTTTCTGGTAAAGTTCAAGCTTTACAATTAGGATTAGCTTTAAGAGATGAAGTTAATGACTTAGAAAATGCTGGTATTACCGTGATTCAAGTTGATGAACCTGCTTTAAGAGAAGGTTTACCATTAAGATCAGGAGCTGAAAGATCCGATTATTTAAATTGGGCTGCTCAATCTTTCAGAGTTGCTACTTCAGGAGTTGAAAACTCAACTCAAATCCATTCTCATTTCTGTTACTCAGATTTAGATCCTAACCATATTAAAGCTTTAGATGCTGATGTTGTTTCTATTGAATTTTCTAAAAAAGATGATCCAAACTATATTCAAGAATTTGCCAATTATCCAAACCATATTGGTTTAGGTTTATTTGATATTCATTCTCCAAGAGTTCCATCTAAAGAAGAATTTGTCACTAGAATTGAAGAAATCTTAAAAGTTTATCAAGCTGAAAAATTCTGGGTTAACCCAGATTGTGGTTTAAAAACTAGAGGATGGCCTGAAGTTAAAGAATCTTTAACCAATATGGTTGAAGCTGCTAAATATTTTAGATCTAAATATTAGATCTAAAATAAGATTTTTGCATTATTCAATTCTTCATATTGTTGATGCTGTAACATTACATTTATTCAACATTAATGTAATATTTTAATATATTTTATGATTATGATTATGATTTGCATTATAATTATGCCATTATGATAATTGTTTTTTTTTTTGTTTTCAATGAACTATGTTCAATAATAGTTCTGTCTATATTTTTTGTAAAATTATTTCCATTGAATTTTATTCTTTGGAAATGGGGTTTAAAATTGGGATTTCAACATCGGCTAGTATATAATAATAAATATTATTAATATTTATAACATCTTTGTAGTACTTGATACCAATTTTTCTATTCTATTTGTTGGTTCAGTTTGTTCTAAATTTTTGTTCTCTTTGTTCGTTATATAAAAAGTTTATACACGCATTTAACTCCGAATTTAATTAACAAATCTTTCATTACTGGTTAACTATGTCTAATCCAGAACTGAGTAACGATGAAATGGTTCATCAATTTATAAATGTGACCAAGTCAACCAAGTATTTGGCTGAGCAATATTTGAATCGAAACAATGGCGATTTGTTAGCAGCAATTGAAGATTTTTATGCTACTAATAGTTCAACGCCTTCCAATCAAGATGCAAATAAAAAGTTAAAGAACAAAGGGTATGTTGAATAGCAGAACTAAGATCAAAAGTTGAAATCTGATAGAAGATTTGCGGTTTGGGTGCATGCAATTGTGATTGTGGCAATAGTACTAAGCTTCTTGACAGTGAATGTCTTTTTCATTTATTTTTCAAATTTACTAACATTTAGCCCTGGTATCAAGACTTTCCGTGATTTGAATGGTGATGATGATGATGAACTTGATGATAAAACTAATACCAATTTCTTTACTGGAGGCGAGAAGTCGGCTTTACAAGTTGAGGACCCTAACAAGAAGGACAAAAATCGAGAACAATCCTTGATTGATCAAATATTCAAAAAAGCTCAGGAGCAAATGAGTCAACCGGATGATCGACCATCTGCTAATCAACCTGAATTTGAAGCACCTAAATTTACAGGAACTGGGTTCAAATTGGGAGACGGAACTGAACCTTCTGAAACATTTATCGATCCTAATGCTCATAGACATAGACCCACTAAAGTCACTCGAGAATTGACTTTTTGGAAACAAGGGTTCACTGTAGGAGATGGACCGTTACATAGATATGATGATCCAGCCAATGAGCAAGTATTACAAGAATTGAATCGAGGTCGAGTTCCAGTATCGTTGTTAAATGTTGAATTTGGTCAAGACGTTGATGTATCTGTAATTAAAAAAAATGATCAAGATTATCAACCTAAAAAGAAAATTGGTGGTTATCATGGTCATGGCCAAAGGTTAGGATCGCCTGTACCTGGGGAATCATTTGAAAAACCAGTTGTTTCTGAACCAGAAGTTAGTAAACCTCAAGAAGTTGATAATTCCAATGAATCTTCAAATGGTGATTCATTAGTTCAAATAAGATTTGCCAATGGTAAAAAAACGTCTCATAAATTTAACTCAACTGATCCTATACTGACAGTTTATGAATTTGTTCGAGTTCATGAATTCAACGAACAAGGAAGACCATTCAATTTAAGTCATGCATTCCCAGTGAAACCTATCGAAGACTCAGATGATGTGACTGTAGCTGATGCCAAATTGAAAAATGCTGTTATCGTTCAAAGATGGAAGTAGAATTTTAAAAACATATGAAATCTATAAGCTTTAACATGGAAGAAGAAATTTTAAAAGATATGAAAAATATAAGCTTAAAGATGGAGATAGAAATTTGAAAGACATAAGAAACTAAAGGTTTAAGATGAAAACAGAAATTTGAAAAATTGATAAATATAAGTTTCACGATGAAAGTATAAGTTTATTTCCCTCATGGATCGAATAAATAGGTTTAAGTTTAATTATGATACATCAATTATACAATAAGACCACCCAATAGTATCTCAATCAAAGATAATTGGCGTAATCAATATTTCATGGACTTTGAATTTCATAGTATGGTTTATTTATCTGGTAAATGAACCGAAAAAAAATGTTATTTAGCTTTGATTACATGTTTGTTACTCATTGATAGGGATTAAACTCCATTTATTCTAGATTTATCATACAGTTTTGCCATAATTAAATTTTTTAGAGAATATATAAGCAAATTTTTTGTAATGCGATTTGAAAAATATCAACTTCTATAGTGAAATTTATTCAATAATTTATAAATACTTGTACATAACGGTAATTATTGATATATTATACTTGAGACCGGGTTTTACACAGATCGATTTGTTGACTAGTCATTATCATGAAACCTGAAATCAAAAACTAGTCATGCTCATAAGAATACGACCAAATGTCAAGATAAAACGAATACCATTCAACATTATTCGAAGAAATCTTGATTTCAATCACTCCCTATTGAATCGAATACCGAACAATAGAGGTTCTTTTTTGAAAAATTATGAAAATCCGGAAATTTCTTCCAATTCCAATTTTTTATCTGATTTCTTAGATATAGTCGATGAAGGTCAAATCAAGTTGAAAAAATATATACAAGCACAACCTCAGTTTTTTAATTCATTGGATTATTGCCAACTTGAAACTTTGACCAATGTTCCAGAAATCGCTAAACCACATCACAAGCCAAAATCATCATATCCAGCAGCATTTCAGGAAATTCCCATAAAAGAACCAATTTCATCATTTGAAGATATTTTGCATTTAAACGAATCCTCATCGCCAACCATCGGATCATTTATAGAGTTCATTGACCCTTCGACCAATGTCACATCGTTTGGAATTGTCATTCGAGATTCCCAATCGAAATTTAACGAAAATTATAATAAATTAATTGTGTTAAATGTGTCTAATGAATTAAGTCATGTTGCGATTCCCAACATTCGACTTCATTTTAATAATGTTATTGATAAGGATTATATTACGGGATTAGGCATCCTTGAAAATAGATTCAATGATAAGTATCAAAATCGATTATTTCTTGTCCAAGTTTTGAAATTCTTCATAGATCAGAGTTTTGAAACTAGTGAAGTTTTAAGTCGACAGTTTGACACCATCTATGCTCAAAAATCAAGACAGTTCACAGTTACAGGCATATCTGTTGTTGAAATCATTGAACTATTGGTATTTCCAGAAATAGTTTTAAACGGTTTGAACGAATCTTACTGGAATCAGTGTTCAATTTTGTTGAGTATACATTTGAATTTGCTCAATTCAACTAATTTTATTGTCCATTCTACAGATTTTATCAATGGTACTAATACAATAACACAGAATTGTTCTAATGAGTTAGTAAAAAATTGTACATATATGATCAATTCCAAAACAAATGCACAAGCAATTAAGAAATTAATATCAGATCTTGATAATGATGAGATATTTACTCGTACAAATCAGTTTATGAATCAATTATACCTGCAGCAAACATCGATGGATCTGAAATCTTTTGACGATCTTAATCATTATTTCAATATTTGGGAAGGAAGACAATATAAACATATTATTGATGGTATAAAGTTTGCAATTATTTATCCTCATACAAAATTGATGAAGCAATTACGAAAACTCGACGTTTTCAAACAATTTACGAGATTGACCTGTGAAGAATTACTCTTTGTACTTGAAAATTTGAAGATATACAACAATAAGAACTGTCCTGCAACTGATATTTATCTTTCATCAAACATCGTTGGCAAGCCTTCACTATCAAAACTAGCTGTCAGTTCTCACCGAGAATTAACTTCTAACATTGATTCTGAATTTCTACATTCAGGTAAATTGGATGATAAGTTTCCTCATTTACGAAATTCGAAAAGATATTATACTGATCATGTCATTTATGGTATTCCATATGCTAAAAGCAAGAATGATCCTGATGGAAGTGATTCTTATTTAGCTATATCTTTAGAGAAAATTAATGCTAGAAGGTACATTATAAATGTTCATATTCCTGATGTGATGACGAAATTACCCCCAAATAGTGAGTTATTTAATGCCATTATTACTAGAAATTTCAAGGCTATTACCAAATTAACTGATTTTTCATCAATTAATAACTTTTTTGACCCTAAATTTTTAAAACGAATTAGTTTCTCGAATCAAGATGCAATCTCCAAAAATGAGTGGATTCAAGTAGGTGACATGTCATTAGATTATCCCCTGAGGCAATACTATAGCAAAACGACCTGTCTCACACTTTCATTGACGTATGATTCTTACGAGTCAAATCCTTTTGGAAAATTATCTGAGAAAGTAAAGTTTTCGTTTGATTCATTATCTTCAGTCAGAATCAAAAACTTGAGTTGGAAGAATTTGGATGATTGTCTTGAAGGTAAGTTTGAATCATCACCATTTCGATTATTTAAAAGAAATCCTGAAAGAATTGATGAAGCACCTGTTTTAAGTGATCAAGATTGTCATTATATAAGATTCATATATAGTGTTATGAAAAGTCATTTCAAAATCAGGAATGCGAATGGAGCCTCAATTGTGGAAGATGACATCGACTGTACCAATAGTTCTGATATCGAAAAAGAAGTTTCATACGTTGACAAGAATGGAAAACGAGAGAATGTTATCACTAATGTTAAACGAAACAATTATGATGATAAATTTAAAAAAGCCAAGTTTTTGGTCAATGAATTGAATAAATTTGTGGGTAATTGTACTTCCCTGTATTGTATTGAAAATGATATTCCGATTTTCAGACATAGCCAAAAATTATTACCGAGCGTTTATTCAGAAGAAGTTGCTATTACTCATAACAATATCCTATTACCACGATATCATGCGAGCGAATATTCACAAACACTATTTTCCCGAGATGCTCAAGGTTATGTTTCGTTACCAGCATCAATAATTGGAAAGAATTTTCTTGGTTGTCCCTATGTTGGAGTTTATGGCGATGTAAATATTGTTGAAGGAATGGAACATGGATATATCAAAATGATTGATGTTGTGAACGACTGTGAATCATTATTGAATCAATTACAGATTTTGAATCATATTCAGTTATTATCCTTCAATGAATATTGTTTACAGTGTGATAACCATCTAGATGTTATTCAAAAATTTAGTTACTTAAAAAGTCATGGATATAATCTCAATGGACCATTCGATGCTCAAACATTAACCAATCAAATTTCCAATATAATCAATGCCGATAATGTCAATCACTATCTTGGAGCGAGAATCAAACGATATTGGACATTAAAGATGATTGAACAACGGTTATTAGTTGATAAATTCACTTCGGTTCAAGAAGCAACTACTAATTATGAATGTATAATTACATTCGTTGGACCTAAACTTGAAAAATTGAATATTCAATTATGTTCAGCTTACTGTCAAGTATTACAATTGGAAATTCAAGTTGCAGTAAATATTGATGACAATTTTACAATTGGTACAAAAATTTCGTGTGATAAAGTCATTTATTTGAATCCAGTTTCGGGTCACTGCATTTTACGACAAGCATACACCTTGTAATATAGTTCCATATCCTGTATTATAGTTAAATAATCTACAATTGTAAAAAATCGTAAAAAATCATAGAAAAATCGTTGTAAATTTTGCAGCCATTTCGTTTTGCCTGTACCGAAAATTTTTTGAAAAATTGACTCATTTCTGAACCGAACTAGAACCAGAAAAAGAACAGTCGTCAATTTTGACTACAATTAACAAACAATGGGAGTAAGTAGAGCAATATGAAGCCGGTGGTGGGTACTGTAAGCATTAACTAACGTCTTTTTAGGGTCAAATTCAACCGTCGCTTGAAGCTTTACTGGCAATTGTTGCTAGTAATGAAGGGTTATTGGATGATAAACCAAATTTGTATCCAATATACAAGTATGTGATTAGTGATGATTTGACGATTCACAATGCATATTTGAGGTTAGCTAAGTTGAACGATAAGCATAGAAGACCGTCATTTTTATTTGAGTCATCGGTGAAAGGTGATACTGTTGATAGATACTCATTTATCGGAATTAATCCTAAGAAAATTATTCGAACTGGAGATGATGAAGCTGCTTTTGAGTCTAAGTACTTGAATGTTGATCCAATAACGATTTTAGAACAGGAGATCAAACAATATAAACAAGCTAGATTACCAGGATTACCAAAATTCTCGGGAGGAGCTACTGGTTATATATCTTATGATTGTATCAAGTATTTTGAACCCAAAACTAAAAGGGAGTTGAAAGATACGTTAAAATTGCCAGAAGCAGTATTGATGTTTTGTGACTCGGTGGTAGCATTTGATCATGTATATCAAAGATTTCAAATTATTAGTAATGTTAGTATTGAAAATTTACTGGACAATTATAATCAAGCTATGAAAGAAATTGAACAAATTGAATCGATTTTGAAAGATCAAACGATAACTTATGAAGATATAAACCCTATACAACCACCAATTAAACAAAATCAAACATTCACATCTAATATTGGTCAAGAAGGGTATGAAAATCATGTATCTAAATTGAAAGAACATATTCTTGTAGGAAACATTATTCAAGCAGTTCCTTCTCAAAGAGTTGCAAGACCTACTTCATTACATCCTTTTAATATTTATCGTCATTTGAGATCAGTTAATCCATCCCCTTATTTATTTTATATTGATTTACTTGATTTTCAAATAATTGGTGCATCACCCGAATTATTAGTACAAGCCGATGTTAATGATAAGATTATCACTCATCCTATTGCTGGAACTATTGCAAGAGGTCAAACCAAAGAAATTGATGAAGAAAATGCTAATATTTTAAGACTGTCATTGAAAGATCGAGCTGAACATATAATGTTGGTTGATTTAGCAAGAAATGATATCAATCGTGTATGTCAACCTAAAACTACTAATGTTGATCGTTTATTAACTATTGAAAGATTTTCACATGTTATGCATTTAGTATCACAAGTTAGTGGAACATTAAGATCTGACAAAACAAGATTTGATGCATTTAGATCAATTTTTCCCGCTGGTACTGTTTCTGGAGCTCCTAAAGTTAGAGCCATGGAATTAATTGGTGAATTAGAACAGGAAAAAAGAGGAGTTTATGCTGGAGCAGTAGGTCATTGGGGGTATGATGGTAAAACCATGGATACTTGTATTGCATTAAGAACCATGGTATATAAAGATGGAATTGCATACTTACAAGCGGGTGGAGGTATTGTTTTCGATTCTGATGAATATGATGAATATATTGAAACTATGAATAAGATGAAAGCCAACAATAATACAATTGTTGAAGCCGAAAAAATTTGGATTGAAAAAGTTGGTATTCAAGAATAAATGTAAGAGTAACTTATCAAGATCAAAAAATTTTTACTAAAAAATTAGTACTTAATAAATCATTAACATTAAAAAAAGACATATTACTCATACAATTCAAATCAATTGTGAATAATTCCATTTTCCTGGTTATAAATCAAATCATTTGTGACTAATTTCATATCTCGGTTATAAATTAATCAATCCCACTCATATACTTCGATTATGTAAGCTTGGACACCCAAGATATAAACCAATACGTGTTAATGATATGTAATCGAAGTTCATAGATGATAAAAACTCGACAAAACCATTACATTCATTTTGGTTTGCGTCCATGTCGTCTCCCATGCCATCTCATGCCATCTCATCTCATCTCATCTCATCTCATCTCATCTCATTCCAAGTCATCGGTTTACACACATTTGACTCCAGAATCAAGATAAAGACTTGAAACTTTCAGTAATTAGACTATTAGACTATATGATCGCCATTGAACCTTTAATACTTAGGTAATATTCTTCAAAACTCCTTCTCTTGCCCATTATTTATAGCAACCGATGGTGCTCATGTGACCACATGAATTTCGCATTTTGGTCAACAACAAGATGATCATCACCAACCACAGTACTAATAACAACGACAGGTTGAGCGGTAACAACAACGACAAGACTCTTGAGCAGTGGTGTATGATATGAGCAACTTGCTAGAAAATGCCAAGTCTGACACTGAAACTGAGATGATGATGGGCAGTGGAGGAAGTGGTGGAGGTGGTGGAGGTAACGGGGCCAAAACATTTAGTAGGACGCCAACATCGTGGGATGCTGAAGATGATATATTATTGATGCATTTGAAGGATCAGCAAAAGTTGGGATGGAAGGAGATTGCTAGTCATTTTAATAATAGAACTCCCAATGCTTGTCAATTTCGATGGAGGAGGTTAAAATCAGGTAATTTGAAAAATCCCCCTAAATCGGCCGCTGCTTTAGGTACTCTGATACCTAAAAATAGTGATTCAGGTTCTTCAACTGGAAACAATCCTTCAAAACATCAAAAACCAAAAAAATTACCGTTAAAGAAAGAATCTCCTGGTTTCGCGGGTACTTATTCTCCAATATCAAATGTTTCATTCACGGGCTATGATAATAGCATATCCAATGCTTTAGCAGGATTAAATGCATTATCTAATTCTTCATCAATAACAAGTCCAATGTCGAGTTTTCAAGGAAATTCTGGCATTAAAAATAATGATAATTCAAATCCTTCAACTCCAAGTATTAATTCTCCAAGTTTAGTCCAGACTACTAATCTGAAAAATGCCTCAAATTTGGATGATAGTATTCCATTGGATCCTCAACATCATCAAAATGCCGCTGCCAATACTGGTGGAGGTTACTATGTCGATATTTCAATCGATCCAACTTCAAATTTACCTCATAATCTACCTCATCCTCAAACCCCTTCTTCAATTACCCCGAGAAATTCAACTTATGGAACTACAACTGGTACCCAAACTTTGCCTAATTTTCATAATAATTCAATTATTCAAATTATTCGTGATGATCGAACTTCAATATCTTCTGGTCGAGATTCAGTTTCTTCATTACCTTCGAAATCAATGAATATTCCTCACCATCAACTGAATACTAACTCTTTGGCCCATTTACCAATATTATTTGGTAATAACAGTGTAAGTGGTCCTTCAAGAAATTCAAGTATAAGTGGTGCAGCTGGAATTCAACATTCAAACACAGTCACTAGTTTAAGAAATGGTAGTATTGTTGGTAGTTCTCTGGGTTATTATAGTAGATCTGGCTCAGTTGTTATTCCTTATAATGCCGATAGAAAGGACCCTGATTTATCTTCAGAAGCAACTTCAGAAGGTAAAAAGCAAGAAACCACCACCAAAACTACTACTCCTAAAATCAAAGCCAATTCATATAATTTTAGTCACAGAAAACACAAAGATGATAAAGATAAACATAAAGACAAAGATAAAGATAAAGATAAAGAAAAACCTAGTACCCCAGTTTTTAAATTACCGTGGACAATGGAAGAGGATGAATTGCTAATTAATCGTAGGAATCGAGAACTATCATTTGCTGAATTATCAATATTATTACCGCAAAGAACAGAAGGTGAAATTTGGTCAAGAATAGATTACTTAGAAAAATTAAAGAATGGACATAGATCTCTGAATAGTCGAGATCGAAGAAGACGACTATCATCGGTAGGTTTAGATGATGTCGATGACTTCTATGATGATGTGATTGGAGGAATTGGTGTTAGCGATGATGATGACGATGTTGACGATGAAGAGCATGATGTGTTGGTAGATGTCGATGATGCATTAGGTAGCCATCGTAGACGTAGAAAAAGGCGAACAAGTTCTGCAGTCAATCCATTAGCAGTTAGTGATTCGATAAGACGAAGATTAAGGTGAGAATTCATTAAATAGTAACCTAACCTACTTCAATGTAGAAATTAATTTATAATTCTATTGATAAAATTATTATGTACAAATGATAAATAATGAATCAAAGTTTTATCAATATAACTTAAGATTCCCGGTTATTTGGTCCAATACTTGTTTTGGAGCTGGGCCCAATCCTAATACTGTGGCACTCCCAGCAGCAATCTGGGTTCTACCAGCATCATGAACTATGTAAGCATTTACACCCAATGAAATTGCTTGAGCAAACAAAATATCCATTTCTTCCTGATTTGGAACTTGTAATGTGATTTTCGCTTGTCCATTACCGTATTCCCATCTCTTAACCATTTCAGGATTGTAAGCATCAGATTCACTATTAGTAATTTTCTTATATAACGCTAAGGTAGCATGAGAACATTGAGCTGCTGCTTTCCCTTTTCCCATCTTCAAATCTTGACGTACTACAAGTGTCATTCGTACTTCTCCCGGGATATCATTCAAAGGGGTCGAATCAATATCTATACCTTCATCATCTTCACTTTCTTCTGAATAATCAGCACTTTCGTCATCTTCCTCTACCAATTTTCTTCGAGGTTTAGATCTACAGCTTGAACTATACAGATGAAGCAAGTATCCGGTAGCAAACGACACCAATGCCACCGATATTAACTGAAAATTTGCCTGGGCCATGGTTCCCACTATTTCTCCAATGGTTTTCAGTTTTGGTTGCGCTGAGGAAACCATCAACCAAATTCAAATCAGTATACAATTTATAAAATTGGCAATTTTAAGTACAAGAGGTTGCAAAATCGGATTTATTATACTATTTCTTATAAATAAAATCGAATAATTTATCATATTTACTGGAAATTTGGAGTTTTTAACTAAAAAATTGAGTTTTTTCATTTGAAATTGAAAAATTATTGATGATTGTAGTCATATTTGAAAAATATTTCATCTAAGCTAATACTTTTTTCTTTTGTAATCGTTTCTTTTTCAATTTGTCTTGCTTCTTTTCGATTTTATTGGTATAATTCCGCCAACTTTGAACTCGATTATCTCGATCATCTTCCCATTTTGCTTCCAATTTTTTTTTTATTACCCTTTGAGCCTGAGCCGATTTAACCTGTTCATCTTGCTGAGTTTGTTGTCGTTGTTGATACAATTTTTCAATCTCTTGTTGCTTTATTTCTTGATTCAAGATTAGTTGAACTTGTTGTCGAATTTTTTGATTACTTTCATGATTCCAATCACGAATGACCTCCTCGGATTGATTAACATCATTGTAAATAGCAATTAATCGCTGTTTCTCGTCGTACATTGTCTTGTTTTCATCGTTGGCTTCGTTTATCGATAGTATTTGTTCAGCTTTTTTTAAGCGATTAAAAGCAGTTGACGCTAACGGATTCGAAGTCTTGTCAGGATGAATCAATAGCGCTTTTCTCCGATAAACATTCTTCACTGCTTTAAGTATTTCCTCCGGCTCTAATCCTAAGGGATTTATCGTTAATAAACTGAAATAATCGTATTCACTTCCCGCCAAAATTCGGTCAATCTCCTTATCTCGAGTCAACTGAGACTCCTCTGTTCTTAATATTCTCTCAACTTCTTCATCCATGATACCATATGACTGCTTTTGTAAGTTATAAAAGTTGACAAGTTCACTGGGTTGAAATTTTTCAAATTTTTCATTTACTACTAAGAGAAGGTAACCATGAAATCAATTGCAAAAGTATGGAGACCAAGGTACTTTGATATTGGAGTCAATTTCTCAGACCCAATGTTCAATGGATTCTACAACTCGAAACAACGCCATTCGCCTGATATTGACAAAGTTATTGCCCGAGCTCATGTATTCAATGTTGATAAAATGTTAATAACGGCCTCAACAATCAAAGAGAGTAAAGATCACTTCAGTCTTTGTCAAGATTTCCCCCAACAATTCTATTCTACTGCTGGTGTTCATCCATGTTCTGTTGCAAATGAATTTTACGTTAAAGATGATTCTGGAGCTGTTACCGAAGTGTTACGGGACGATGTCGATGAAAAATTGGCTCAATTGAAGGAAATTGTTGAACAAGGTGTTTCCAAAGGGTTTGTTAAAGCTTTTGGTGAAATAGGACTTGATTATGATCGTTTTCATTATTCAAGTAAAAGTCAACAAATCACTATGTTTACCAAACAATTAGAACTTATTGCGTCTTTGAAGCATTTACAATTACCATTATTCTTACATATGAGATCAGCTTGTGACGACTTTGTATCCATTCTTAAACCTTTTATTGAAAATGGCTCTATTTTAAAAGGTAATGGGGTAGTCCACTCATTTACAGGAACCCAGCATGAACTAGACCAGTTGATCGAATTGGGGTTTTACATTAGTGTCAATGGCTGCTCTTTAAGAGATGAATCTAGTTTGCCTGTTGCAGCAAGAATACCGAGAGATAAATTAATGATTGAAACTGATGCTCCTTGGTGTGAAGTAAAACGAACTCACGCTAGTTATAAATACCTTACTCCATATCCTAATAAGTTTTATCCAACGGTTTCTAAGAAACAGCTAGATGAAACTTTTGAAAAAGAGGATACCGAAGAATCTTTAAATCAAGACAAACAAACAAGAAAACCAAACAATGGTAGTCAAAAAAAACCTCCAGTTTCTTATCATGAATTTTTACCATATCCGTCAATCAAAAAAGAAGCTTTTGAAAAGCATTTGAGTAAAACTGAATTGAAACTCAAAGAATTTCAAAACCCTGATTTGATCGATAATGACATTGGTGAATTTGCCCATCCGTTAGTTAAGTCGAGAAATGAACCAGTTTTCGTGGGTTTGATCGCTGAGATAATGTGTGCATTGTATGGTATTACTGAAGACAAGGAAATAGAAGATTTCATTGATCAAGTCTACGAAAATTCTTGTAACCTATTTAAAGTATGATTACTAAACAATATAATACACTTACTAATTTACACACGAAAATATTCTATGACAATCTAGTCGATCTTCTGGTTATTCTTGAATTTGGTTCTGGAGTTGAGCGTCGTTGCCTTAATCTTGTTCCTACAAATTCCGGATTTGCTGATTTAGACCGTCCATTAATATATGAATTTTTCACTTTCCTTCGTCTCCTTTGGTTCATTATTGGCAGAGAATAATGTTTCTCATGCTCTGGTATACTAGCTTTCACCTTGACGTCTTGAATATGCCCTTCAATAATTTTTCCATTCTTGTCTTCAATAGCATTATTCCCCTCATAAACAATATCTTCTTCTTCTCCTTCTTCTTCTTCGTCATCATCTTCTTCGTCATCATCTTCATCCTCCTCCTCCACTTCATCATCAACAACAATTTCATCGACAACTTCATCTTCGTTGTCCAATCCGTCAACATATTCCTCCGAATCCTCGTCAACATCGCCAATATCAAGATCATCACCCTCTAGTTCAAATTCATCTAAAGGATCTTCATCTATGGGAGTTTCAACTTGATTAGATTGTTTTATTTCTACTACCTGTGTTATTGGTCGATTTTTCTTTATTTCAAATTCGACTCCAGGATAACAAATAACATAATCGTCAAGATTTGCTGGCTCTTCGATTTTATCATCATTTTGATCTATTTCCTGATACGCTTCAATTTCCTTATACGCCTCTTCGTCAATTGTGTATGGATTATTGATATCGTCTTTCATGAAGCTAACGATCGATGAAATCGTATTTATAGAAGTAGATCCTGTCTTTGAGGGTAACAATTGTGGAGCAGAATTAATACCTCCTGAAGGACCAAACAACATTGGTTTCCATAGCAAAAGAGACGGTTTTAATTTGATATAATTCTTCGATTCCCATTTTTTGATAATGGGAATTATTTTATTCAAATTTATTGCAATAGCATATTCACCATCAGTTTTAGATTTCACTAAACATTCCAATTGCTCTAAACCAACTACAACATCTGACAGAGTCATACCTGTCAATTTACTCAAAAGTTGAATAGAAAGGGTGATTTTGGATTTTTTACTGTCAATAAAATACCGTTGGTATAAATCATTTAATTTATAAGCTAAAGTTGTTTTCCAATAATTTTTATAACTTACTAAACCTAAATCACTTAAAGGCTTTTCGGGGGTACCAAATTTGAATTCACTTCGACTTAGAAGATAACTAAAATCAATTAGAAAATTTCCATAACCTTTTCGTTGATAAATCGGTAAAGTTAAAATACATGAAACATTATAATCCGAATTGTTCAATTTTTCTTTAGAAAAATAACCCACAAAATGATATTTTGAAGGATTCAAATCATCGATTTCTGTTAAAATATAGAAGATGAATGGTTCAACATCATAATATAAAGTTTTAGAATTCAAGAATAATTTTGCTAACAAACATAAATTTTGACAATAATTAATATTTTTTCTACCATCAACTTCCCAAATCGCAAGTTTATCAGTTTCATCACGGTAAATTTCGGTGCCTGGGGGATGATTATTTGATAAATTACAATTTTTCAATAAATGACGTTGATAGCTTAAATGGGAATTCATGTATTTTAGGCAATGTTCACAAATAAATAATGTTTTACATTGAGAATATTCTTCAGGATATGGTGCAGTATACCAAGTGTCTATTTCATAATTTCGAAATACAATTTTTTTGATTTGCGATTTATTTAATTGCATATTAGGAGCGGGAGAACCCGATGGTTCTCTTGTTGTGTCTGCATCTCTCAATTTCAACCCTTGATTGAGAAATTGATTAAATAAAATTCGATCTTTTCTAGTTGGATCAGTATCATTGATTATACAATCAGGAAATGATAAGACTCCATTATATGGCAACTGATCATTAGTGACTTCTTGGATTGATCTATCATCTTCTATGTTATTAGATTCGTTACCATGAAACCCGTTTTGTTTATTTGATTCTCGATTTGTACTTTGATGTTTGAATTTTAGTTTATATTTTTGAAGATTATGAAATCTAAAAGTGATTGTTAGTCCATATATATCAACCTCAACCTTCTTCACTCGAGTATTTCGTACCAACTCTTTCAAAGAATATGTTGTTTGTCCTCGTTCTCGAGGTCCTCGTTTTATATCTAATTTTCCAAAGTGATTGTCATTGATTTTCAATTGATTCAAGATATTGGATCCCATATCTCTCTCAATATCTCACCAGCAAATGCTCCTAAATAGAGCCCAGTCAAATAAGGAGGTGTATCACTTCCTTGGGTTCGATTAAAAACTTGAATGTGGTTTCTACAACATTTGTTGATTTTGATTTGATTTATCTCGCGAGTTTTCCAAGAAAATTTATCTTCATCAAAAACCAAGATCTTGTACTTAAACACAAATGAATGTAAACAAGTATTAATTATCCAGCAAATCAGGTATTAGTAATGGTTAGTTGAGACTGAGAGCTTTCATTTAAAACTAGTTTGAAGAAATTTGGTACAGATTTGATAACACTTGAAATAAATCTATGGTTTACTAAGGTAAACCTATCATAATAGACATAATTTTATAATAAAATATGTCAATTTGCAAGAACATTGTTTAATCATTACAAAAACATCCATTAATGTATTTTTTTTTGCCAGAATAATCAGATTACTTGTCTCTCAAATTTTTTTCTACTTGTAACTTTGTATGTATAACAATCTATGTGTTTGTACAAATTCACCTAGCGTAGTCTCCTGATGTATAGTCTTTGGAATTTTTGACGTATTCTTGATCGATATTGAATTTCAAGTTGTTTGCATGATTCATTTAAACATTGGATTGAAATAAGAAATGTTAGATTACAAAGCTTGCTTTCATATTAAAATGCTGCCAGAATAGAAATTATACCAGAATAGACATTGGATGATTTAACATTGTAGAAAGCACCTCCATGATCTTTTCGGGTAGATAGAATCCGTTAATAGTGGTGTTTACTTTCAACTTAATTGGTTGCTCGAAATGTGGTATTTATTAGTTGCAATTGGTACAAGTTGAAAGTAACCAATTAAAATTGTTAAACGCCTATGATCCATGATCCAGGGAAACAAATATCTACAGCTCTTAATTACAATAAATTGAGCTTCATGTAGAACTCTATATACCAATCATGACCTTCTTGAACCAGATACACTTGCTGATCGACTTAATTGATACACATTTAGTGATTCTTGTGGTACTGATGATTGGTAGAAATAGTGGGAACCAATAATAATCAAAGAATATGTAATACATGTCGATGGTGCTAGATTTCTCTCGTTAAATACAAAAACTTAAGAAAAGTAGGTATATCATTGAGTAGATCTATATATTCCAAGAACCAGTTACGTTTTCAAATTTATTATTGTTTTTATAAAAGCAAGATAGATAAATGATATAAAATTAGAACTAAATATACATAAGATTCATTAAACATAGTTGTCCGAGTAAATAAATAATCTCTTCTAAAAGTTGTATTTTGTAGATCAATAATTCTTACCCTTGATAATTTACATGACTCAATTTATTGAAATTTTAGATAATATATATAATGCAAATCAATTAATTGAATTGAATATGAACATTTCTAAGTTCACAAGTTTAGATTCAATAAAACCATAATCACAACACAGATTATTTAACCTAAACTTACTGTTTGGACGTAGTTTTTTGAGTATCTGATAAACTATCTTGATCCAATTGAGCACTTTCTCCTTCTTTTTCAGACTTTTCATTAGATTCATCTTCTTCTGCAATATCTTCAATATGCTCATCATGGACTAAATCATCTTCATTATCATTTTCGTCATCATTTGCTTCATCACTCATTCCAAAATGAGCTAATAATGATTGGGCTGACGAAGTATCTAAATAAATAACACCATTCTCGTTAGTAATGGCATTTGAAGTTAATAATCTTTGTAATGATATAGCACCAGTAGCTAAATCTTTATCATTTGATGCATCTCCATTATTTTTCTTCTCATCATCTTTAGTATCATTTTCATCATCATCATCATCATAATCATATTTTCCAAATACTGAACCATTAAAACCTTGAGAACTTGATTGAGATTTATTATTTGGTCTACCAATATCATACATTTCACCATACATCTCTTTATAAATTTCATTATAAGGTGAAGAAATTGGACCATAAGTTTGAGATTTATTTGAATCAACTCTTGATTTAATTTTTTTATACCAATCATCTAAGGTTTCCAGTTTTGATTCATCTAAAAGGGCAATTATAATAATAGACATATTATCACAACCAATACCAGATCCATCTGAAGTTGGAGCACAACATAATTCCATTAATTCTTCACAAATGGTGGTTAAACTTTTATCTTCATAAATTCCTCTTCTAATACATTCAACACAATGTTGAGATGTTAAACAATCCCATATACCATCACAAGCTAATACAATAAATTCATCTTTGGAATAATCGATATTATGCATTATGATATCGGGCAAACAAGTTACTATTTGTTCTTCTGGTGGTAAATTTAAATTTTTCTTAAATTCAAAATCTCCAATACCTCTTGAAAGAGCTAAATTACCATTAACTCTTCCCATATCAACATAACCACCTGCGGAACAAATTCTTGCTTTTTCACCTTCATTTGAAGGCTTATGATCATAAGATAAAGCTTTAGCATACCCATTAATCGACATTATAGTTCTTGAATCCCCAGCGTTACCACAAAAAATTTTTTGATTATTTAAAATTATTGATGTTGCAGCACATCCAGAATCATCATCTCTCATGTAGAAATCCCTCAATATGGCTTGATCACAAGATAAAAACCCTTCCTTCAAGGCATTCACATAGTCACCTCGTTTAAACGCATTTGTTGATTTAATCAATTCATGTAAATGATCACCGGTAAAAATTGCCGCTTTTTCACCTCCATGTCCATCATAAACCCCAAAAAATGTAAGAGATTCATCAATATCTGCTTGTGTTTGACCTGGCTTGTCTTCATCTTCGTCTTGTTCTTGTCCGGTTTCAGTGTATTCATTCACTTCTTTCATATTGGTGATGGTCGCATGAGCATCTTCCATATTTATTCTCCATCCTTGCATCGAACTCAAACCATAAGCAAGGTTCTTGGTACTACCACTCTCGGATGACTTCTCAGTCACAGGTTGTGAGAGAATCTGCCCCATAGTCTATCTGAAGTATCTGTTTCAGTATTGGTTGTAAAATGAAAACATTTTCCTGTCCACCAAAAAAGAACATAAAATTTAATTGGGAGTGCACATAGTTGAATACCCGAACCACTACAAACATAATAATAACCAAATCCCAATTAAATAAAAGATAACAGCTTGTGAAACCAAAATCAACTTAATCAAATTGGTGATTTGTATGATTTCAGTGTTTAAAATTTGAAAATATGTTTATAATTCGCTGTTTTAGGTAATTTGTTTTGAAAAATTAGTCAACAAAGTCTGATAATTCTTAGTAGTAGAGATGTAAACAAGTGTAGAATACGTTAAAGTGAATGGATAGAAACTAGGATTGCATTCTTGTCATATATTGAATATATACTCTATACTTACATTGTGATACTTGCAATAATATCTTGATCATAATCATAATCATTACACATAAATTAAATTAATAAAAAAATAACGTAAGTTAATCTTACATATATGCTGTTCGTTCAATCATAAACGTAATGGATTGAATGGAATCATTAAACTGTTTGATCTTTAACACCATAAACATCATAATATAACATGTTAACACTATAATATCATAAATTTGTTTTAAAACATGTTAAGACTATAAAATCATAAATTTGTATTTGAAACATGTTATAAAATTATAACATCATTATTAAAAAGCACAGCAAACACTTTTTGCTAGCTTATTGTCCTAACTATGATCATCTCTCTTTCTTTCTTACTTTCTTCTTCAACACTCTCTTTATTTTTTCTTTCTGTTTTTCTTTCTGTTTTTCTTTCTTCTTTCTGTATTTCATTCTTTTCTCTTTTTCTCTTTCTATCTTTTTTTCTTCTCTCTCTTTTTCTCACTCTTTCTCTCTCTCTTTTTCTCTCTCCCTCTCTCTTTTTCTCTCTCCCTCGCCATTGTTGTTTTTACTTTTCTTCATATTTTCTTGTAATTATCGTCTAAATTTTAATAGGTTTTCATGTATACATTTTCTCGTGGTCTATTCCTACTAGTATATGAAGCAAGATTCATCATACTAAATTGGAGGATCAACTTATTTCGGTCCCCAAATACCCGAATTTGTTTCATAATTGTTCAAATTCAATGAGCTTAATTTATTGGTTAATAAATCATTATTAGAATTGTAATCATTCAATTGGCTTGACGATATTGATTGGTGTAAATTAGTGAAACTTCCTTGTAATTGACTATGTTGTCCAAAAGGTTGAAATCGACTATTCAAGTCGTTGTTTCCTAATGGAGTACCAGGTTGGGAAATATTGGAATTTAAAAGATTCGAGTGTTGAGTTGTTGGCGAATCAGTTGGATTTAATGGTGGTGTAGATCTCATATCAACATATGAACGTGTGCTAGTTCTTAATAATGCCGCAGATGCAGTGGTACCACCATTATGTGGTTGCAGTTGTTGTTGATGTTGTTGAAATGTATTATACAATTGAGGATTAATTGATCTCGAATTTTGATTTACTTGTTGTCCAAATAATGGTTGGGTCCCTGGTTGACTTTGTTGTTGATATTGAGGAAAATGATGTTGAATGGGTGTCGATGATTGATTGCGTAACCTTGGTAATGGTAAAGCCGATTGTGAATGACTTCTCAATAACTCAGGATGATTAGTGTGATGATGAAGTTGCTGTGGTTGTTGATGTTGATTTTGATGTTGACTTAATTGATTTAATTGATTGAGATTCATCATAGATGACGAATGAGAAGGTTGTTGACCAAGAAATTGTGGTTGTGGGATTTGTTGAAATTGTTGAGGTTGTTGAGCAATCGATTGCACGATATGACCCAACTTCCTTCTAATAATTATATATCCATTATCAAATAATTCCAATAAATTTAAGAATGAACATAAATTTGACAATGTTTTCCTATAACTAATTGACAAGGTCGATGAATTCAATGCTAATTCGGATACTGATTTAGATAAATCATCTCTAAATAATAATAATTGCGAGAATAGTTCCAAAATTTCACCATCATTAAAATTTATATCAACTGGTAAAGTGTTTGATAATAAATTATTGTTTAACGGTAAACTCATGTATATTCTTTCAGTTGTATTGGATGTATTAATAGGGTTACCATTAATACTCAAATTTTTGGTTGCTGCTGTTGTCGAAGCTTGAGACATCAAAGAGGCTAAAGAAGCATTCGATTTAGATCTATGTTGCTCTTCTAATTGACCTCGTTTTTCTCTCTTTTCTCGTTCAATTCTTTCCCGTTCTTGAGCTGGCAACATTTTTTTGTATTCAACTCTCAATTTTCGACCTCCAATCTCCCGGCCATTAAGGTTATTCACAACAGCTGAAGTTTCATCAGTAGAGGTAAAATTTGCAAAAGCCAAACCTCGAAATACTCCATTATCAAAATGATAATTGAATGCATAAGGTAAAGGTAAATTCAACTTTGTCATTGCATCCAACAATTGTTCTTTTTTGATAGCAAAAGGAATATTTTTAATAACAATTGCTGTAGGAATTAAATCATCATCATCATTGTCGTCGTTGTCGTTGTCGTCATCATCATCGTTATCATCATCATCATTAAGTTCTCTTAATCCATTTGCATCTAACGACACTTCCTCATGTTGATTACATTCATTGACTTCAATAGTCAACGATTTTTCAGGAGAAATTGGGTTAACACCAACATTCTCTTGCTGCTGCTTTTGTTCTTCAACCCAAGGACCAACGTTACCTTGTTGCTGCTGGTCTTGGCCTGATTGATTCCAAGGATTGGTCAAATTCAAGGTCTTAGTTAATCGTTGATTCGGTAATTGAGGGGTGTTGTTACCATTGGAATTATTGTAACTGGACATACCCGAAGAACTGAGGGAAGACAAAGATGGGCGTCTCTGTAAAAAATCTATTTGATTCGAAGCAGATGACAAATTTGTTAAATCCATGTATATATGAAAATATATAACTAAAGAAAATGAAAAAAAAAATCAACTAAAACACGAGATTTTAAACTAATGGGGAATAAATCTATCTGTCAGTAGTTACTGTGACTTTTCTTGTTACTGATTAGCCCGATAGTCCTCAGTTCCAATCAATCAATCCGGGAAAAGAATTCGATTGTAATGAATTTTATTAGTGCAAGCTTTTTTACGATTTTCCAGTTTTAAAAAATTTGTAGTGGTCGTTCAAATTGGCCAAAAACGAAAATTGGAAAATTTGGTTACGTTTCCAAAACTAATAATTAATTTATCAATACAATTATAAATTAATATGGTATGTATATGATTTTGCTAGCTTTTATAAAACTGGTGGTGTTGATTTTTATAGTAATTCAAAATTAAGATTGAAAATTGAGGGTTCATATCAATTTTTCACCACCATTTTGTATGGTATCGAACTTTTCTAACATTATCTAGTCTACATCATCATCACAAGCTCCAGGTGGGTTGAGAAATGCTGCTAAAAGAAAGGTCAATGCTGAAAGAAAGGAAAAAACTGCTAACGCTACTCCTTTATCAACAAGAGCTGCTGGTGCTGGTGGTTCTTCATCAACCATGATGAAATTATTTACTGACGAAGCTCAAGGATTAAGAGTCGACCCTTTAGTGGTTTTATTCTTAGCAGTAGGGTTCATTTTCTCAGTCATAATCTTACATGTCTTTGCTAAAATTACTGGTAGATTCGCTTAGTCAATTTTTGTCGATCTTTGTATATTATAGTCAACAAATGGTTAATTCAACTTTATAATTGTAATCAGTCAATGTATAATAGTCATAAATTGTTATCGATACCTATTCAAAATTGACAATATTAACTTTAAATCGTCAATATTAACTCAAAATCGTCAATATTAACTCAAAATTGTCAATATGGTTAATTGTAGTCCTGGTAGTCCATGTATTGTTTTTCGACGGCTCCAGCCGCAGGGACCCAATGTTTGGATCAGTTGATTTTTCGATTCTATTACATTTTTAAATCATATATTTATACTAAATAATGTTGTATTTAACCTGTTTTCAAACTAGAATAATTAAATCTAAAATCAATCCATCTCTAGTTTACAATAAAGCCAATGATGTAGACAAATATCATATTTTTATCGTGGTTTCTCTTTTATATAGATGTGTCAGGATATTCTTTTTTAATGGTGCCAGCCGCATAAACCCAGCAATCCAACTAAGCAATAATATTTACATATCTTCTAATAAACTATTTACAACTTGATCAAATTGCGATTGATCAACATAGTGTTTGATATCGTTACCATGTGAGTCATATTCTACTTTCCATGGAGATTTATCATGTAATTTTCTCCAGGTTAACTCTTCTGGTTGTTTATATCTCTTACCTCTAACTTCAATTTCAATAATTGGAAAATTTTTACCTAATATTATCGTCAAAGGAATTCCAATCAATCCAGAATCATTGATTTTCTTTCCTAATCTCACATTTGCTCGATTATCTAATCGATACTTGTTTTTAAATTGCGATTGATTCAAATGATTATAAAATTGATCAAAAGTTGATGAATCAGAAGTAGTCGCCTCAATGATAGTAAATTGCCAAGGAGCAAGATTAGCAGGCCAACTTAATCCTCGAGAATCACGATTGATTTCAGCTAAAGTGGCAATTATTCTACTCAAACCAATTCCATAACATCCCATAATTAAATTTGTCTTTTCAACTGATTTACCATTATCTTTAGGAACATCAACAGCACAATTGAATGGTTTGGAATATTTATCTCCTAAATAGAAAGTATGACCAATTTCAATAGCTGGAGATTGATGTAATGTTCCATCTTCACATTTCCCACAAATTTCACCTTCTTCAGCTAAAACTATAGGAATATCAGTTAATGTAGTTATACCCGATCTATTAGTAAAGTTAAATGGAAAATCGGGGAAATTTGCCCGCGAATTTAATCTACTATCCATGATCCTAACGATTTTTTTCGAAATTGAATCATTTTTAGTAAAGTCATTGATAATTTTATCTTGATCAGTTTCCAATAAGTCAATGTCACTAATTTCGTTTTTGACAAAATTGGGTTCGATAATTCGATTACTAGGATAATAACAACAAACTACAGTTGATTTATCCTTGGTAATAAAATATTTCACATCAACGTTTTCAATTATTTCATTTGTATGTTCAGGAAATGACAAAGTTTTCTCTTGATTTGATACAAAATTACATCCATCACAAGTGAAAAGTAAATCTTCCCCAGTTTGATGAATGATATGCCATTCATGACTTAAAGAGCCTCCTATATCTCCAGAATCAGCATCAGCTTTTATATAAGGTACTTTAATGTCTTGAAATACTTTTTCATAAGCTCCAACAACATTAGAATAAGTAATTAAAGCCTGTTTTTCATCCAAATCGAATGAATATGCATCTTTCATCAAAAATTCTTTACCTCTTAGTAAACCACCTCGAGGCCGTTTTTCGTTTCTGAATTTGGTCTTGATTTGATAATACAATAGTGGCAAATTCTTGTAACTGGATATATTGTTAGCAACATAAGAAGTAATCTCTTCTTCAGCTGTTGGTATCAACACATATTCATCTCCAGCCAATTTAAATAATTCACTCGACAGTTCCCACCTACCAGAAATTTTCCAAAGTGAATTATGAGATAAAAGCGACAACCCAAGTTCTTCAAACCCAATTTCATCCATTCTATTCCGAATAATATCACTCAAGTTTTCCAGAACAATCGTCCCCATTGGTAACCAATGAACCAACCCTGCCTTCGGGTGTTCGACAAAGTTCAACTTGGTCAACACTTCATGAGTGGGAGTATCAATACAATACTTAAACGAGTGGGTATTGTTACAATATAGCTTTGGAACTGTACGTTTATGGATGAATCGTTTAAACATAGAGACTATTACCTTAACTTTGGTCAATTCGCACCTACCATAAAATTGATTGGTAAATGAAACACTGCTAACAAAATACTAACGATGACAACTTGGTAGTACGAACCTGAATATAGTTCAAACTGTGAGTTTTATCTACTTAGACTTGAATCCAGGTTCTTTATGGAAAAATTTTGACGGAAAACGGCCAAGAGACAATGATAATACCAGAATCAATTGACCAGCTACAAGTCAACCACTATTGGAGTTTGTCAAGAGTAATGTAACTGTAAAGATTCTACGTAGAATGGTTATTATTACCCAAAAAGTTGATAAATGTTGAATAGTTTAACTAAATATGACCTATCTTATACGTGATAATCATATCACTTCTACAACAATTGCAAATTTAATGAATTTTAATTTATGTTATTGTCCTAATATTTGTAAATAATATTGTAATTTGATTATTTAAATTTTTTGTTGACTTCATTAACAACTTCTTCACCATAAGATTTTAAATTATTTAAAGCTGAATTCAAATTTTGTTTAGCTTTTTCTAAATGTTTTGTATCAGCCGAACTTAAACCTGAAGCAAAATTATCATATTCCTTTTTTGCAGTTTCATAAGCATTAATGGCCTTATCTTTACCTTCATTATAAGCAGTTGAACCATAATTTTGTGCTTCTTTTTTAATGTCATTATAAGTACTTTCTACTGATTTTTTGGTATCTTGATAAGCCCCTTCAGCATTAGATTTGGTTTTATAATAATCAGATCTTGCTACATCCGATTTATGATCAATTGATTTTTCAACTTCATCTGCTTTCTTTGAACCCCAATTTAACCAAGAATTTTTGGTTTGTTCGGCATCATTCTTAACATTTTCACCAAATTGTTTAACTTCTTTTTCTTTAGAGCCAAACCAAGAATTCCACCATGATTTACTTGGTTGTTGGGGTTTAACTTCAACTCTGTGAGACATAGTTGAATACTCAGTGGTTTGTTCAGTGGCTCCAGCAATTTCATTGACCTTATCAATATAATAATGAACTCCTTTAACGAAAAATGATTTATCAGCATTGGCAGCATCTTTTACATCGTGCTTATATTGTTCAGCTTGTTTTTGGAAATCAGTAGTTTTTTGTTTCAAACTATTATATAAATCCGATTGTTCAACTGATTTTTTGATTTCACTAGTTTTCTTAGATAAATCTTGTTTGGTGTCTTGTAACTTATCAGTCAATTTATCACCAAGATCTTTAGATTTATGTTCTAATTTTTGTAGTTCATAATTGACTTGAACCTTTTGCTTACTGAATATGGGGGAAACGTTTTTATCATAAAGATAAGCTCCTCCTGCTAAAACTACAGCTCCAATTAATACTTTTTGTGACATAATAAATTAATTTCAAAAATCTTATCAATTGATGTTTTTATGGAATTGACTTCAATTTATATAAATGCATGCCGATTTTTAAAGGGGGGTGTGTCCCTAATTACAAATGATTGATTTTCTATCAGAATGAAATTTGATTGCTACCAGATTTCCTAATTGAGAATATCCCGATTTTGGGTTTTTGCAACAGTAAAATTGATTAAACTAGATTCAAGTTTATCTACTTCAATGTCTTGTAATCCAATAGTAGCTAATTGAAGTATAGTGCAATACCAGTTGATTGAAGTGGGGTTCAATACCAGTTAATTCAAGTTTTACTGGTTTTATATGCACATTTCAAAATCACATTACAATATTGCTACTTGACGAATGTTTCATGTACTGATGGCGCAATTGAACCTCTTTAACCCAAGTTTATGGAATCAACCTTGGTTTTAGTATCACCTTGATTGCCCTAGTTCTATAACGCAAGTTTTAATGTGATCTTGTTTGTAGCTGTAAAAATTGTAGTAATAGTAATTTTGGGGGCGGTTGCAAATATATGAATACGAATTATATTGATATCAATTCAATACATTGATATGAGTGAAGTTTGTCATATGAATAGTGTTAGTATTGATGAATTTAAACATAGGTGATTTCTTACAATAAATCTTGCCACTTAAATAGGGTCAATATTGGTGAATTCGTGTTTTCTTACAATTGCTAGGTTTTTGTTTGTAATTCACCAAATGATTTGATTGAATCATCATTCATCGATTCATTCTTTGATTCATCAATCCTTCTCTTTGATTTATTGATTCCACTACAAATAAGAAAAATTGTTTACAAACTGGGTGGTCAATTTTTGCTGCAAAATTATGGCTGCAAAATTGGCTACCACAATCACCAAATTTCTACACCGTAGCATTTACTTAGTAGAAGTTAAGATTGATATTGAAGTGATAATTACGAATGCAAAAGGTATTTACAACCTTCAAAAATATATAATCATTAATGTAGATTATTAATTTAAACACTTGTTTTAGGTAAAACTCTGGCTTAATAACAGAATTATACCAACGAATGTAATTACTAAGAGTGACCAATAACATTAATTGATCGATCTAATGGTTTTGTTTTAGGTCATAGATTATCGCTAATATATGCATCAATTAGGCGTAATTGTGCATCCAATGTATGTAATCTATGCATATATTGTATGCACGATACTATGTTCACTGAATTTCTCCTACTTTGCTTACATTATTCAAAATTTCATTATAAGATTGTTAATTTAATTATAAATTTAAGTAATAAACTTATATTGGATGCTTTTAAACCTATTTGACCATTAATTTTGCATTGATTTCTCCAAAATTGAATACTGCGCAAGTCATCAAAAGGAACAAACACTAGTAACTCCAATTCAACTCCATTTGAAATCTCAAGTCACATTCAATTTCAAAGTGTAAAAAATTTCCTAATAAATAATAATAATTTATATCGAAAAGCCGTTGTCCTAAACCTCGAATATCTAGAAAAGCATTAAATGGGAAAAAAATTTCAAACCAATGCATTTAACCTGTAATATATATCATTCATCTTCAACTCAAATCGTTTGATTATCTCTTTATTCTTACCAATCATCACCACCCCATCCACCATCATCTTCATCATTTTCTGTCAATTTGGAAAAGTTAATTGTAGGTTTGGGCTTAGTGGTAGGTTTATGACCTAATTTTAAGCTAGTTTTTCTGGTATTAGTTAAATTAATTGATTTGGAGGGGTTAGTTGAATTTGTTGATTTACTTGATAAATTCAATCCTTTATGAGATTTGCTGGAATTTGTCAAGTTTAATTGTGATATAGGTACAACCTCAACCTTTTCTTCTTCAACATCCCAGCTGTCATCAATCTCATCATCAAAGTTGTCCCATTTTTCGGTTATAGGCTTTGTCTGTTCTATTGTTGGAGTCGTAACTCGAGTGAGATCTGGAGTAGACGAATTGAAATCGTTGTTCATATCTCCTTTAACAATTGAAGCTGACACAAGTTTGTTAACCATACCCCAACCAAAGCCGTAGCTATTATCGGTATTATTATCGGTACTATTTTGTGTGGTAGTTGATCCGTTGGTAGTAATATTCAGTTGCATTGGAGCAAACTTTTTAAAGAATGCCTCTTCCTCTTCATTTTCGTCTACGTCTACCTGCTTCAAACCAGCAGCATGTTTTTCGACTGAGTCTAAGTATAGTTGAAAAATTCGTTTCGCTTCAATTCTAACTTTTGAAGATTTTGGGTCCATTAATGATATAGCCAAATTACCGAGAATTTTACTACAAATCTCTTCTAAGCTAAACTCGTCTCTTAGGGATTCGAAACCTGATAATGCCGTCATTTTACAAGGAATGAAAGAATCTCTCAAAGATTTAGATAATGCAGTAATCAACACATTATTTCTTGAAGTTTTGTAAATTTTTGATGAGATTTTGATAATCAATATTAAAGTGTTGACTCTTATTGATGGTTTCGGATCCATTTGTGATTTCGCCAAAATTTTTAATAAGTCCTGATTCACTTGTTTCACAGAAACTTTATCAATAATTATAGTAATTGATTTTAAAGTGGTTTCCCGGATCATAAAATTCGTATCCTGAAATCCGCTTATAATATTGTAAAAGATTTTCGATTGAATTTCTCCCTCATTTAGATAACATTCAAATTTTGGTAAATGATTCAATAAAATTAATCTAATCGACCTGTCGTTAGCAGAAAAGCTTTCAAAAATTATTGGTTTAATCAAAGCGTTAAATTTAGATTGAGGTAAATTAACGCCAAACTTGAGTATAAAATTTAGTAAAATTGATATGGTTTCTTGCTTATGAGAAATTTCTTCTGGAGTTGTATTTACATTTGGCTTAAATTTCGAAATATTCGAGTATTGATTAATTAATTCTGGTAGTAATTTGTTCTCTAATAAACCGGGAGGAAATTTAGAAGTGGTATCACCATCATCGCCAATAACTGACGATAACTCATATTTAAAAAAATCCATTTTTTGTTGATCATTTTTAAATTTTATTTCGTCTAATTCTTGATTAAAGATAATGATATCGTTTTTATTAAATATTTCATTAGTATCGTGTAAGAATTTTTCAACTGTAATTCTTAAATTTGGTGCTGTATTAACTAACTTTTTTACAGCATTGGCTAAAGATTTGGGGATGCTAGGGGCCAAGGAACTGCTGTAATGATACTTAGAATAATCTTGAGTATTGAAAACATTACTCATAGTCATACCAAAAAGGTAAGAATCCAATTTAATTGGAAATGATCTTATAGAATCTAAATCTTTTGATAAGAATTCAACCCCTGGTAAATAAGAATTTAATCGATAAACTGGTTGATCGGGGTCAGATGTAAGATTAGTCAATAATTCAAACCCAAATAGCTTCCATTCGCCCAGTTGATTAACATATATCGAATTTTGTAAATTTAAATTACCATGTAAACAATTACATTTCATATTGATAAATGATATAGTTTGAGCAATATTGTATAATCCATATAGTTTTGAGTCTTCGGATAGCTCATGCTGACTCAAATACATCAATAAGGGTACCACTGGTTCAGTGACAATGTATAAACTCAGTTCATCTTCAATGAAATCAATAATTGAAATCGTACCAGGGAATTTGATTAATTTAGCCTTTTTAAAAGCATTTCTAGCTAGCTTGTCGTAATTTCTCTCAATATTTCTGGGATCTTTCAACTGAAATTCAAACACAGTCACTGGTGAACCATCTTTAGGTTTTACTCCATTATAAATCGTCCAAATCGAGTTTGATAACTGGGAATTCGACTCATCAATAACTTTCTCCTTGAGCGTATACGGCAATACAGTACCGGTCAAGCTGCTCAATGCACTAGTTAAGAAATTCATAAATTAAAATCTTTTGAACTGAAACACCAAACAAATCTACTTTAGTTGCGTGTTTGTAAATAAAGTGAAAAAAAAAAAAAAAATTATAGTGAAAAGCTAATTTTCTTACAAAATGGATCTAATAATCTTTAAATGTACATATATAAGTATACAAATGTTTTAAATGCATAAAAGTATGGCCATGTTTATGTTCATCAAACATTATTCATTATTTAATAATAATACACCATTTAAATTGATCTTATTTTTTTTCTTCCCTTCACCATTACCAGATGGTGAATCCATCATTCCTGTCAAAAGAATGCTGGTATTCCGTTGTAGTCCTTTTTTTTAAACCTTGTTGTTCATAACCATTAATTACATTTACTGACAGATCTCTGAATTATCTTTCTGTTATAAAATTTTATTTTCTTTTAAAGCCCTCGCTGTTTGAAGCTATTAGCATTGACTGGTGAATCTCTAAAACCTAGGTAGTCTAATTGCTCCTGGTTGATTTGTTGTTGTTGTTGCAGTTCTCGCTGAAGTGGAGGGGATTGTGGCAGAAACAGTTGTTGTAAATCTTGCTCCATATGAAGCTGTTGTCTTGGTGAAGATTGGTCAGTTCTTTTTGATTGTTGTAAATTGTATTGACCTTTCTCTGTAGGTATTACTTGGTTGGGAGGGGATTCTGACAATTGGGATTTTTGGTTTGTCGATTGTTTTGATTTCCCTCTACCCCTAATACCTTTATTTGAATTTTTATATAATTCCTTGAAATAATTCAATAATTCCTTTTCATGAGGCGGTAATCTTTGTAAAGCATCGCCACTTAATTCTGCCAATCTATGAGTCAAATCATTTAGTGTTGCCAAGTGAAACCGGTTTTGATGAGACTTCAAATTACCTAACTGAGTGAATGATTTATCACAGTTATCTAAACGACATTCAAATGGTTTTAAATTCTCATGAGTTAACCTATGAGCTGCTAAATTTCCCTTTCTACTAAATGATCTATTACAGATATCACAAGTGAATGGTTTCTCTCCAGTATGCAATCTTAAATGGGTTCGTAAATTTCCTCCTTGGGTAAACTTTTTGTGACAAAAATTGCATTCAAATGGTTTGAATCCAATATGCGACCTAATATGGACCTCCAAGTGAGTTGACTGAGTAAAATACTTTAAACAATATTGACATTGTTGACTTTTGTTTTTTTTCTTCAGCTCTTCATCTTCAACTTCATCATGGGGCTTGGGCTTATCAACTCCACCAACTAATGTATCAGGTCTTGGTAGTATCTCATAATTACTATCTTTTGCTTCAGGTCCTAAAATTGATCCATCAGGTGCTTGTTGAATTTGGTCAGTAACCCCCTTCTCCCTTGCTTGAATAACTAGCATTAGCTGATCAATCTTGGTTGCTCCCAATAAAGGTCTTCCATCCTCGGAGACTTTAATCTGCTGAGCTGGTACTAATTTTTTCTTGGTAACTTCTTCTGGTGATACTATATTTGAGTTTGAACCTGAGAATTCAAAATCAGATTCCTGTCTTTTCCTTTTATTAGTTGATTGATAATATCCTGTTTGAAATTCTGGCAGTTGATTTGAGGGAGATTGTTGTGTTTGTAACTGGGTTGGAGATTGTGGTTGCTCTTGCGATAAAACATGCGCCTGTAGTTGTTGTTTTTGATTTTGTTGTGGTACAATTCTCTGTTCTCTGATGATACTACTTGGAGGTACTGCGCTAAATTGTTGATAGTTTCCATAGTTAGGATTGTAAAATCTTTGCGTTGATTGGTATGGTTGCGGTAACTCTCCATGGAAAGGTTGGTTACCATCAGATGTCTGAAATGGCTGATTTTCTAAATTTTCACTAAATTGTAACTGAGAGCTAGCAGTGGAAGTTTGACCCCTATTATTTTTTATGTTGCTGGAAGTACCATTAACGCCATTTTTCTTTCCATTACTAGCTATAGAATGATTACTGTTCTTACCATCGTATGGAGAAGTTTTTGGTGATTGCGATTCTTCTTTGATTGGTTGATCAAGTTTAAGGCTATCAGACTTTGAATGACTATGACTAATTTTTGGTTGTTGAGATAATCTACGATCAAAAATGTCTTCTCTTAATTTTGTTGGATTATTAGAAAGCCTTTGATCATCACTAATCCGTCTCTCATTCAAGAGTTTTAAAATACTATCTCTCCTTTGATCTTGAGGCATATTAGAAAAATCAATCGAGCCATTATTAATCATACCTGATAACAATTCGTTGATAGATCCGGTTGATCCACCCGAATAAATTTGGTTATTGAAATCATTCCACATTGACATATCAATAGAACCGAACTTATTTTGATTAATATTATCAAGTGAAAATCTACCAGTTTGATCAACCGAACTTATTTTTTGAGTTGGATTCAAACTGCTGTTGACGGTACTTGTATTATTATTTGAATCATCCATATCATAACCTTCTTTTTTCTTGACAGAATCACTAAAACTATTTGAATTTGAATTAGGAAAATTGATTAACAGAGAAAATATTGAATTTGACCGAGAATAGTTGTGATTATTTAATGAATCAATAGGAGGGGGTAAATAAATTGAATCGCTTCTTGTTCTTTGGGGACCGAAATTTGCTGGAAATGAAGAAGAATTGATTGAATCATGTCTTAAAGTATTTGAAGGATTCATAGGTGTTGACATTGAAAGATTGTTTGGATCACCTCTATTCAATCCTAAAGAATCTCTTCTTAAATTGAAATTTCCAATTGCATAATTATTCAATGGATTCAGATTAACGTTGGCATTAGAATTAACCACGTTAATCATAGGATTGGCATTTGAATTAATGAATTGAGTTTGATTGAATACTTTATTGTTGCCACTTAAATTCATAGTGGGATTCGCGCTATTAGGATTACCATTATTACTGTTACTGTTGTTTGCGAGTTTTCCCATCATGAGTCCTGATTTCTAGTAAAGCAAATTAAATCAACGGAAAATTCAAAAAATGAATAGGATAAATCTAGAAAGTTTATAGAAAATATAATTTATCAATAATATTCTCTTCTATAAGATTCAGGCAAAAGAAAGCTCTGGGTCTGTTACTTACAAAGGTTAACTTGATGAAAAGATCTGTTGCAAAATATCTAGTGTCTTTTCAAAGTTATGTTTTCGGTATTTGAAGTCGATAATTGTGAATATGTAATTTCCTTGCAACGATATGATTTCAGTAATTTATGACAATTGTGTGGATATTTTGTTTCCTGGAAATTTTCAGATATAAGTATTTGTTCAAAATTTAATCTGGAATCGTTTTTGGCAATGTTAGTATTGTAATCAGCGGTCTTGCTTGTTTTCTTGGCCCTAGTTTTCTAGTGTTGGTCTTGGCCCTAGTTTTCAAGTGTTGGTCTATATTCCTTAGAAGGGTTATTGGCTCTAATTTTATGATTGTTTTGAAGCCAATGTATGGGTTGCTAACCACAATAATGAGTCTGTGAATTGAACCTGAACCTGAACCTGAACCTGAACCTGAACCTGAACTTGAACTTGAACCTGAACCTAAAACTGAAAACTGAAACTTTTGTTTCTTTTGACAGTTTGAAGCTTACACCACAATCTATCTAACTATTTAACTGTCTTTAGTCCAAGCTAACACCTGCAATGTTCTACCTAGTATCCAAGTATTGGAACTTATCGAAGATATTGCCAGTGGATGTTGGTGGTGGTATGATGGGTAACTGAGAAACTCGCGAATGGCAAATCGAGTTTCAAAATAATCAATTATCGAATATCAATTAGGGATAAAATCTTGATAAAATCTTAAGTCCAATCCTTCAATTGCACCTTCGCTTACGCTATATCTCCCCTTGACTATACTATGTTTATATTCAATTCCCAACCTTCTATCACCTTTGAAGCAACAATAATGAGAATTGGTAGGTGCACACTTAGGGGGTAACTAAGTAAGTAATAAATAATGAAAATCAGTTTAAAAAAAAAAAATTGATTTTACGATGGGAGATAGTAATTGCTACTATACGGATATTATGTAACAACGTTTCATCAATTTTTCTTGTATTAATATTGGCATTGACAATTTGTGTATCTTTTGTGTTGATGTTGATGACGTCATTTGATAATATGAAGCAATACTGATCTAATGATGATTATGACAGAGTATATAGGATGACAAGCAAATAAGTAAGAAATTAAGTAAGAATGAAAGAAAGTATGTAAGTAAACAAGGAAATATGTAAGAAAGTATATATGTATGTATGTATGTATGTAAGTATGTTTGTAAGTAAGTATGTATGTTTGTAAGTAAGTATGTATGTTTGTAAGTAAGTTAGGGTTTTCTACGGTATAATATAATTTATTGCGTCATCATTATTACTGCTACTCTTGATGTAGTCTTAATGAAAGGTTTGTGGTGGAACTTTATTAAAAGTCCATTAAAATTCTCTTGGGGGAATGATTTTTGTCTTGTAAAATTAGTCTCAATGGAATAACACTCCAATTGTCAATCATACCAATAAACTCTGGTACTTTTTAAAACCAAACTGTTATTTTGTGGGTCGTTTTTTTGGAATAATTTTCGGTTAAATCCGTGTATATCCGGGAGTTTTTTTTTTTTCTCCGTTTTTTACCAATTTTAGTATGAGGTGATGTATTAATAACTCTTAACTTGCAGTGACGTAGGATAATTTTTATTGTTTATTTACTGTATTTACTTTGTGTGTTTGTTTTTTAATTAGTTTGTGTTTGTTCTTTATTTGTGTTTGTTCTTTATTTGTGTTTGTTTTTTATTAAGTTTTGTCTGGTTTTGTGTATTCGTAATTTTAAAGCATTGTTCAGGTTTGATTCGTGTACAGTTTTTTTTACCGACTATCGTTTAGTGGAATAACTCATAAATTACATCCCCTGATTTGATCAGACTTTAGCTTTGTAATTGTCATATGAATTTGTTCGATTTTGTTAATTGAGTGAGTTTGATAAGCCAATCTTCTTATCATATCGCTAATTTATTCAAAATCCAATTCTTACTCCACAACTTTCGGTTCCACAGTTGTGGTTGCAAAAAATGAGAATCGCAAATGTGGTATAAATATGGCTGCAACTGATAACATCAAAAACAATAAACTAGCCAAGAGTCATGTCGTTTCAACCAAATGGATATGATTTAATTGATCCTACTGCTACTCATTTCCGGAAACTTGATATAGATTCTGGTAAATTTTTCAATTTCCTTGAACCCGCAAATGTTGTTGAAGGATATAAATCAAAAATTAAATATCCTCAATATTTAAGTACTAGTAAAAAAGAAGACGCAGGTAAGTATAAACAAACTCCAAATCCTAATCATGCAAAGTTGGATAAAGGACATTTAGGTGATAAAAATTTTAAAAATTTGTTTCCTGAAAATGCAAAAGTAACTATTAATGATTTATCACCAAATTTTGGTAGTGAAATTGAAGGAATTCAACTTAGTCAATTAAATGATGCTGCTAAAAATGATTTAGCATTATATTTAGAAACTAGAGGTTTGGCTATTTTCCGAAATCAAGATTTGAAAGATAAAGATCCTCAAGTTGCTGTTGATTTTGGTAAGTACTTTGGTCCTTTACATATTCATCCTGTGTCGTATATTGTAGAATCGCATCCTGAGTTACTAGTAACTTTTAGACCTCCAGGTGGCCCTGAAAGATATGAAAAACAATTTGCTAATTCTGATAATTCTTCAGTTTGGCATTCAGATATTAGTTTTGAAGAATACCCAGCTTCTTTTAGTTTTTTTGTTGCTTTAGAAGCTCCTAAATCAGGTGGTGATACTGTTTTTATTGATCTTAGAGAAGCTTATAGACGTTTATCTCCAACTTTTCAAAAATTTTTGCTGACTTTAACAGCAATTCATTCAAATTTCTTTCAAAATACAGCAGCTAAATTATCTGGGACTACATCAAGAGTTAATGGTGACAGATTCACAGAACACCCTTTAATACGAACCCATCCTGTTACTGGTGAAAAGCTGATTTTCTACTCAAGAGGTTTCATTCAAAGAATTAAAGGGGTTAAACCAAAGGAATCAGCTTCAATCTTAAACTTTTTAGAGAATCATATTTTGAATAACCCAGAAATTCAGGTTAGAGCTCAACATAAAGGTACCGATGCTGGATCAATTATTGCATGGGATAATCGATTTTTACTTCATACTCACACTCTTGATTTCTTGCAACATGAAACTACTCCTCGTCATCATTACAGAATAACCGTCACTGGTGAAAGGCCATATTATGAAGAATTTAATCCAGCCCAATTAAATGGTCAATCTAATGGTCATTCTAATGGTCATTCTAATGGTCACGCTAATGGTCATTCCAATGGTCACTCTAATGGTCATTCTAATGGTCACTCTAATGGTCATTCCAATGGTGGATCCAATGGGATTGTTCAAGCAGAGTGAATAAATCTGTTAATCTTTGATATGTTTAATAAATTTTTTCGGTAATTAAAGTATTGTATTAGTCCAAATTATAAACCTGTATTCTTCATGTTTTTCCCAATTTGATGAATCATACCCTGTAAGCATCCACTCAATTGGGACAAATCCTGATCAAATCCAGTTTGATTCCTTATATAATAAGATGGTTTTATTGTATCCCTATCATTGTATATTAAATCATGGACTTTATCTAGAAATTGAATTGATAGTCTTAAATAAATGCCATACTTGTTCATATTCATAGATAAATTATCAACATTTGTAATTAATAATGACAACATGATCTGCTTTATAATGTTAACCAATTCAACTTTAGATTTAGAATCTAGCAAACTTAATTGTAATTGGTGATATTTTTGATTGAATTTTTTAGGAATTTTATGTTCATTAAGAATTAGATTTTTATCTCCAATTTCTTGGTCTAAAGTAGCTTTTAATAGTTTTATTTCATCATCTTTTGATTTTATTTGAGATTGATAATTTTGTGTCATAGCTTCGATTACATGTTTGTCGAATGATGTAGTAGATTGACGAACATTTTTATCATTTTCAGTTTCTCTTTGACTATCAAAATCAATTTTCTCGTGATTAGACTTATACCAAGTAAATTCATTTTTGAGTTCTTGATATGTTTGATTTAGTCGATATAATTTTGACTCCAATTGATTTATTTGAGATCTCAAGTTAGATGCTTCTTGATTGTTAACATTAGCATTCTTATTGTTATCAAAGTCGTCTAAGTTGAGATCATTATCATCTCTGTCATTATCGTTCATTAAAATTTGTTGGTTTAAGTCATTAATTTTCATATTAAGGTCTAAATTTTCTGATTGTAAATTAGTGTTCTCTTTCGTTAGTTGTTTTATTTGCTGTTGCAATTGTTCAACCAAATAAGAGTCCTGTGAATTGGGAATTGATGGGATTTTAGTATTACCTGTAGATGGTATTGATTGGTAAAACTGCATTGGGGTTATGGGGACCTGAGAATCCAATTTAAAAATTGGTGATGGTGATTTATCAAAAGATTTTGGAGTCTTTGGGATTTCATAATTAGTTTTAGTGGGTGGTAATGATGCTTTTTCAAACTGCTTCAAATTCGTTCTCAAGTTAGAAGACTTCTCTGATTTTGAAACTTGTGAATGAACCGATTGTTCCACCACAATATCTTCCAACCCATCTACTAGCAAACTTTGCAATGAATCAAACAAATTAATTAAAACCTTTTGACTTAGTAACGGATTCAATTGTTTGACTAGTTTGATAATCTTTGTATTCAATATTTTCGATTCCTTTTTGAAGTTGATCGGATTTGGGCTTAGATGCAAGCGGGAATCTTGCAACTTCAATGGACTGTATTCAACGTCTGGTTGATCTAGCGATGAATTCGTTTCCATTTGCTTATAGTTTTCGTTGAAATTTGAATTATTTAAATTTAAATATTGATCCTTTGCAGTTGTTTTCGCATCTACAGGTGGATCATTGTCAATTGGCTTTAAACTTACAGAACCAGATTGAGACTTTAATGAATCTAGATCAGAATCAGATACTTTTGACTGAGGATTTGATTGTAAATCTTGGTGAATATGGTGTAAATTTGGTTCATTCTGGAATTTTTGATCCAATTTGTTATCAGATGTTTGATTTTCAATCTGAGATGGATAAACAAAGTAATTATTGCATCGATTTTTTTGGCCGTGAGATATATCATCAATAAACTGATCTAATTGTTGAGAGTAACCATGATTCGACTTTTGAAGGTTTTGGTGGGTGTGCATATCATGAACACCATTACTGACTCCTGGATCATGGTTAGTGGTATTATTGGCATCCTTCCCGTTATCTATACCAATAGGACCATAATTAGTGGCATTATCAACATTATTGGGAACCTTGGCATCTTTTCTCTTTGCTAATCCAATCATACTATCTTCTTCAATTGTGTCAGTTGAATCAATAGTATCTGAAAGTGTATAAGTTCCATGTGAACCATTTTCATTTTCATTCAGGGCATTTTCATTCAATACGTGTAGAACCTTCCGTCCCACCAAAGGGGTCGAGTGTAAAGCGATTTTTTCATGGTTACCTTTCAAATTCATACCATCAAATTTTTTAGATAATAATTCTAACTGGAAAGTATTCTCTTTTTCATTATTTAAAGACGTCAAATCGGTTCTATCGCGAGTCAAATGAATAAAACTATCTGATAGATCCTCGAGATCATCATAACTAGTCATAACTAACTCAAATTCGTTTGTAAATCTGGTTTTATAAAATTGTAAACAAACGAATTTATTTGTACACGCGAAATTTATCAAAGCTAGAATCAAAATCAAACTACAAAATGAGCTAACACTGACACTAACAGAGGCTTAAGAGATAGATTGAATAGACATACTTAACCAGAGTCTATATGAAAATGGTAATAGCTTTTTCAAATTGTCAAAAGGTCCATTTTTGACCAAACTGAAATTTAGGTTGACGAATAAACCATCAATTTTTCAGTGAAATAACCAATTATTAATTAATTAGTATATTGAATAACTATATATTACTTATATACTGTAATTACAACATTTTGTTACTAACTTTTCTCTTTATTTGGCTTCCTATAGTTAAATATGAATGGATGGTAGCGCCAAATTTCAATTTGCACGACTCATCGATTTCGATTTGGTTTGGTTAAGAATTAGGAAACATATTATTGAAATTAGGAAGATAGTGAAAATGGCGGATGTATCGATGGAGGAAGAGCAAGTGTATGATTTAGAGAAGATAAAGTTGTTACCTGGAGGATCGGACGATGGATGTGCATGTTCATTTCAAATTCTCAATGAAGATCATACATTAGGTAATTCATTAAAATATATAATAATGAAAAATCCTGAAGTTGAATTTTGTGGGTACTCCATTCCTCACCCTTCAGAAAATAAACTCAACATAAGAATCCAAACATATGGTAATATAACTGCGGTAGAGGCTTTGCATCAAGGTTTAGATGGATTGAAAGAGTTATGTGATGTTTTAGAAGAAAAATGGGTTGAAAAAGTTGAAGAATATGTTAAAGTATGAGCTAAGAAAAACTGAACAAGAGAACCAAAAAAAGAAATCAAAAACAAGACCAATCGAGAACATGAAAAAACAAAGTTACAAACAAGGAGAAAGAAAAGAATCTGGTTCAATATTGAAAGCAAAAACATAATAAAAATTGCAATCAAAAATGAAACCAAATCAAATACAATAAAAGAAATCAAAAAAAAGAAATAAATCGAGACAAAGTTTCGAAAAATACACCAATCGATGACTTAATTTAGTTGAAAACTCTTGATATTCAGTTATAGATTGAATCAGTTGATCAATTATAACGTTATCGCCAAGTATATAATCAATTCGATTTTACTAAATCGTTGTGCCATATTTTTGTATAGAATAAATTAGATATTAAATTGCAGAATAGAGTACTTAAATCGTATGTATAATGTACCACAACATAACGTTTCATGTTGATACTTCCCATGTTGTGTTCACAATGTAAATCACAATGTCAATCATGATGATTTTGATGCATCACTCCTTGCAAAAACTTTCAAACAAGTCAATTATGCCAACATGTTTACTCCCTCTCTACTCCCTATCTACTCCTATCTAATCCTATCTACTCCCTATTCTTCAACTTCTTATCCTTCTACTTCTTATTCTTCTACTCCTTATTCTTCTACTCCTTATTCTTCTACTCTTTATTCTTCTACTGCTTATTCTTCTACTATTCTTCTGCGCCTTGAAACTTACCTATTACGGGAATTTTTCATGATTTTTTTTTATTCTTCATGTTTCATCATGTAACCTTGAAACAAATCTCCTGATTGATACTGGTCAACTCAGACACATCTCCATATTACCCTTGTTTCACATTGGATTAAAGTGAACCCTGTTAGATATTATGTCGCTGACGACATTAGCAAAAATTGTTGCTGCACGACCCCATCGCAAAATTTTTATAAATAAGCAATTTGAGATGAGGGTAAATTTTAATAAAACATTTATAGTTCTTTTTATAATCAATCGATCAAACATAATGTCATACGATAGAGCTGGAAGTTACAACAACAGAGAACAATCTTTCAGAGGTGGTTACAGTCGAGGTGGATTCAGAGGTGGTGATAGCCGTGGTGGTTATGGTGGCGGTGGTTATGGTCAAAGAAATAGTTATAATGACAGAGTTGAATTAACCACACCACAATGGGATTTAGAAAGTTTACCTAAATTTGAAAAAAACTTTTATGTTGAAAATCCTAATGTTCAACAAAGATCTGATGCTGAAGTTGCTAAATTTAGAAAAGAAAATGAAATGCAATGTCTTGGTAGTGATATTCCAAAACCAATTACTAGTTTTGATGAAGCTGGTTTCCCTGATTATGTTTTAAGTCAAGTTAAAGCTCAAGGATTTCCAAAACCTACTGCTATTCAATGTCAAGGTTGGCCAATGGCTTTAAGTGGTAGAGATATGATTGGTATTGCTTCAACTGGATCTGGTAAAACTTTATCATATTGTTTGCCTGCCATTGTTCATATTAATGCTCAACCTTTATTAAACCCTGGTGATGGTCCAATTGTATTAGTATTAGCTCCAACAAGAGAGTTAGCTGTACAAATTCAACAAGAATGTAATAAATTTGGTTCAAGTTCAAGAATTAGAAATACTTGTGTTTATGGTGGTGCTCCAAAAGGTCAACAAATCAGAGATTTAGCAAGAGGAGTTGAAATTTGTATTGCCACTCCTGGTAGATTAATTGATATGTTAGAAATGGGGAAAACTAATTTAAAGAGAGTTACTTATTTAGTATTAGATGAAGCTGATAGAATGTTGGATATGGGTTTTGAACCTCAAATTAGAAAAATTGTCGATCAAATTAGACCTGATAGACAAACTTTAATGTGGTCTGCTACTTGGCCAAAAGAAGTTCAATCTTTAACTAGAGATTACTTGAATGATCCAATTCAAGTTACTATTGGTTCATTAGAATTAGCTGCTTCCCATACTATTACTCAAATTGTCGAAGTTATTTCTGCTTTCGAAAAAAGAGATAAATTAATTAAACATTTAGAAGCTGCTACTACTGATAAAGAATCAAAATGTTTAATTTTTGCTTCAACTAAAAGAACTTGTGATGAATTAACAAGTTACTTAAGAAATGATGGATGGCCTGCTTTAGCCATTCATGGTGATAAACAACAGTCTGAAAGAGATTGGGTTTTAAAAGAATTCAAATCGGGTAAATCTCCTATCATGGTAGCAACTGATGTTGCTGCTAGAGGTATTGGTATGTATTTTTCACAATTATTTTTATTTTACTTATTCAAATTGATCGATCATCAAAATAACAATTTTTTGCATTTTTGATCAAATTGAATTATTTACACTAACTATTTTTTAGGAGTATTCATTCTTGAAATGATGAAAGATTATATGAGAGGAATATTTTTGAATCAAAATTTCAAAAGAATATCTATTCTTTTCATATAATTTCAATGGCTGTTTTTTTTTTTTTTTTTTGTTTTTTTTTTAATAAGGTATTAATCGATGCTGGCATTGATTTTTCCTTCAAAAGAGAGATTTAATTCATATATTGAAAAGTGCATTTTTACAATAAATTCAATTTTATAAAAATTGAATTACTAGATCTGATGATGAATCTATCAAGTTTGATGACATAAAAAATATTTATATTAGAACTTGGAAAGATTTACAATTTAAAAATATTGGTAAACAGTATTTTAAAAGCTCGAAGATTGGCAATTGTTTTTTAACGAATATTAAAACAAGATTTCAAAAAATCTAGTTTTAATTAGATTTTGGTGAATCGTTTAAAAACATTCAAGTATTTTCGAGATGGATCATGAGGGTATGCTTTTCTGTATATGTTTTAAATAGGAATATAAATTGGAAATATTTCTCTCTTAATATAAAATGTAGTTATAGCCATTTACTCCTTAAAAATGATTAATGAAATCAAATTGAGTTTTTGTACTAACAATTTTAGATGTTAAAGGAATTACTTATGTTATCAATTATGATATGCCAGGTAATATTGAAGATTATGTTCATAGAATTGGTAGAACTGGTAGAGGAGGAGAAACTGGTATTGCAGTATCGTTATTTACTGATGCTGATTCTAAATTAGGAGGAGATTTATGTAAAATTATGAGAGAAGCCAAACAAACCATTCCTGATGAATTACAAAGATTTGATAAAAGAAGTTGGGGAAGTCATATTAGATATGGTAGAGGTGGTGGTCGTGGTGGCCGTGGTGGTCGCGGTGGTCGTGGTGGATTCCGTGGTAGAGGTGGTAACGGTGGATACCAATCGGGATCCAATTCTGCTCCATTAAGTCATAGAAGATTTTAATCAAGAGGTTAGGGTATGATAATGTAATTTTAGAACTAGTTTGTGTTTCAGATTTATAGAGTTTAATATAATTTAATTTAATCAGTTAATAACTAAAATGTAGGACATCCCGTAGTAAATATCGCAATACAATATCAGGCATTAGTAATATAAAAATAGTCAAGTAAATGTGATGTATTCATTTATCAAAAGATACAAGAACTGGCTTTAACCACCATTAGTCACACTAGACTTGCCATTCTAGATTGTATGGCATGGGTTTCGAATGATCTAGTAAAAGAAAATTTCGACCTGAAAATTGTTAGGTAATTGCAGTGAAATTAGAAATTACCACATTTCTAGCAAAAATGAAAAAAAGCTACAAAAAACGAAAATGGATGAATAAAAAAATTAAAAACAAGCGAGAAAATAAATGAAGAAACAACAGTGTAAGAAGATACTACAATAAATCAGTCAATGGATCTTGTTTACCGTTTATTGTTTCTGGCTGTATCAATTGTGATTTCCCCAGATTTATGTGAGTCATCTCAATCAGGAATTGCGCGCCACTCTCCCAATCAGGATATCAGAATTCAATTATAATCAGCAAGGAATGAGAGATAATGGTTTACAAGTATCCATTATAACTAATATAATTGGCATTGATTGTAAAAATTATTCATTGCAAACTTGCCGAATATTCATCAAAGGCTATTCATAAAGGCTATTCATAAAGGCTATTTATAAAGGCTATTCATTATAGATTATTTGTTGTGTACTTTCATGTACTCATAATGCTTAAATGAAAAAAATTATTTTCGTCAATAATTAGAATGTTAAGTTGATAACGATTTTACAATAAAATTTGTACCAGTCATACTATACCCATAGTTATCCGTAATCCCCCAGTTCAATAATGATTGATGGACTTTTCTATTCACAATTAAAGTTTTCGATAAATAGAATAAGAGGCAAGGTTTCACAGAAAAAAAAAATCATGTAAGATCTCAATCGCGTCTAGTTCAAGTATTATGAAGTCCAACTATTATGTAGTCCAACTATTATGAAGTCGAGGTATTATGTAGTCAAACTATTATGTAGTCAAACTATTATGTGGTCCTACTATTATGTGGTCCTACTATTATAGTATATCTTGGTCTAATACTATTCACCTTTTGCAATAACCAATATTATATTATCAATTCTACATAAAATTCCACATTTGTTATATCAATTAGATCTCTTGCTCATTTGTACTACTACAATATACTAATTCTATCTTACAAATAGACTATCAATTATAGAACTCTCAAGCTACAATACTAAAAGCCTCGAGCTACAATAATAAAAGCCTCAAGTTACAATAATAAAACCCTCAAGCTATTATAATAAAAACCCTCAAGCTATTTAGTTGTTTATGGTTAGTTGTTGGTTGTAAGATTTGTTCAACGGTGTCGTTGAAGCTACTTCGCCTTTAGGTGTAAAATTTGTTTCCCGGCGTAAATTTTGGTTTGGGTTTAAATTTTGCATGTGATTTATATTTTTGGGTTGATTGATCCAACAAAATTTTTTTTTGTTGCAAAATCAAATTACCACCGTGATAATGGCAACCATGACGGAGAATGGGCAGTCACCATCGGGAATTACGTTTGAAGGAGCCAAGTTTATTGTGCCCGAGACTCACGATATGCTCAAGACGCTTTTTGATCCAAAAATTAGCAAATCTTGGTTAGAATTGATGATTTTAACTGTAATTTTCAGTAATGGATTATTATTCTACTGGTTGCCTCAGAATTATCGTGTTACTTGCTTTATATCTTTGTATGTCTTCTGGAGATTGAGCTATAACTTTGGTATTGGCTATTGCTTACAGCAACAAAGTCAAAACAATCGGTTGGTCCAATGGTATAAAGCCTGTAAATCAAGTAAATGGGGTCATTTATTGACTTTGGAAATTAAATCTCAACGAGGTAACAACTATGATGTTGATTCTTATCCTGTAGAATTCAATACTTGGTTGATCTTTCGTAAATTTGTTGATTTAATCTTAATGAATGATTTTACAACTTTCTTATTTATGGTAATTTCTTGCTCAATTGATTCAAATTTTTTATCGAATCAACCCATTTGGTTGATTGCTGGTCGTTTAATTATTGGTGTTCTCTTTATCATTTTCAATTTTTGGGTTAAAGTTAATGCCCATTCAATTATCAAAGATTACGCTTGGTATTGGGGAGATTTCTTCTTTAGACAAATTAATAATGAAGAATTGATTTTTGACGGTGTATTTGAAATGTTCCCTCATCCAATGTATAGTATTGGTTATATCGGTTATTATGGTTTTGCTTTAATTTCAAAAAGTTATATTGTTTTATTAGTGTCAATTTTTGGCCATTTCTTACAAATGATTTTCTTGCATTATATTGAAAATCCTCATATTAATAAAATTTATGGTCCTCCATTAAATATTGTTAATTCAGAAAAATTAGCTAAATTAAAAGATTTAAAAAATTTTGATAATTTAAAACCTTTAATTGGCTTATTTAATTTGAATTTGTTAAGATCAAGTGATATTATTAATTGTATTATGGTTATCACTTATTCATTAATTTTACCTTTTGGTATCAATTTAAAATTAATTTTTTATTTATCAATAATAATCAAACTTTTAGAGTCATTCACAATTAATACCATTTTAATCTTACAATCTTGGAATAAATATTATACTAAATGGTATCTTTCAATGGATATCCCTGTTGAAAAATCACTTAATAATTGGGCAATCTTATATAATTCATTAATCAATTTAACCTATTCTTCATTATTTGGTTATAATTTATCTTACTTAATTAATGGTCAACCAATCTTTTTATTGGATAAATATTTCAATCTTAGATTATTTTTAGGAATTAGTTTAATTTTTACTCAAATTTGGATTAATTCTTCAATAATTGATACAATTGGCTATTTTGGTTGGTTTTATGGTGATTTCTTTGTACCAAAATCTCAAAGTGCTTTCCATTTCACTAAAGTTGGAGTTTATCGTTATTTAAACAATCCAGAACAAATTTTTGGAGTTTGTGGAGTAATGGGAGTATTTTTAATTATACCATCATATGAAAATTTAATTTTATGTGGTTTATGGGTTGCTAATAACTTTATTAGATTAAATTTTATTGAAAAACCTCATATGATTAAAGTCTATGGTGAAAAATTAGTTTTGCAAGATTCTGGAGTAACTAAAACAGTTAAGAAACATTTAATTCCTGATGTTATTAAAAGGTTGGGTAATGATGAACCAAAACCAAAAAGAAAATCTTCAATTTCAATTACTGATACTATTGATAGTTTAATCAAAGATTTAAAAAATTCTAATCAAAAAATTTCAAAACAAAAAATCACTGAATTTACCCAAAAATTAAATTTTGAAAATTCTGATTATAAATTAGTTATTGATGGTTTAACAAAATCAGATAAGAATTTAAATTTTACAACTATTGGTTCTCCAATCAAAATTAGTTGGGAATCTCCTGCGGAATCACATTCAAATACTGATTGGATTGGATTATATAAAATTACCCAAACTGCTTATGCTAGAAATAAAACTATGATTAGTTCTTTTGGTAGATGGATTTCTTGTGACTCTAATGTTGGATCATTTGTATTTGAAAAACAACGGTTATTTTGGGAAGAAGGAATTTATGAATTTAGATTTCATTTAGCAGGTAAACATGAAGTTGTTTACATTTCTGAGCCTTTTGAAATCATTTGTCCAAAGATTCAAGTTCCAACTACTTTGGAAGATTTAGATAAATTTACTACAGAATTGAAAGAAAAAGTATTTGATAATTTATTAAATATTCCAACTAAAGATGATTTGATTAGTAAATATGCCAATACTGCTCCAGATGTATTCGATATTTATACAAAACTAGGTTATATTATTTTGAAGTCAACTGATATCAAAATCAATTCCAAGGTATTGTTGAATAATAATGATGAAGAAGGGTTTACAATTACCACCTTAGGTAAAAAACTAATTGGAATTAAAAAGATTTTAGAGGAACTAAGTTCGAATGATTTAAATGATTTAAAGAAAGATATTTAATTACCGCATCAATTGATTTAACATAAAAAAGTTTAAATAAAAACTGATTATAAAAGGTTATTACTTATAGAGTTTTATAATAAATAGAATGTACATACTAAAATATTAGACATACTACAATAAATAAAATGTACATATTAAAATATTACAGGTATTACTAAATGATTGTAGTAAAAGTTTATTACTTTATATACATCTTATACATTTTGAGCATTCTTCAATAGGTATGAATTAATGTTTGCTCGTATTTTTTTTGACATTTCATTACATCCTTTGATAATCTTGTCTAATGATTCATCGTTTAATTCATCGTCACCTTCTAACCATATTCCAACGATTTCATCATTTCTTAAATTCATAAAACTTATCAAAGCATCGACTCCAACACCAGGTAATATGGGGTCCATAATAATTTCGTTATTAGATAACCGTACTTGACCACTAGTTACTATATCCTTAAGTTCGATGCCTGCGTCCACTAGGGCCAATGAAGAACAATTAACTATCCAGTTGATTAAGTTGAGTAGTGAAGCATTTGACTTTGAAGTTTCATCTATAGAAATTATAGAAATGAAAATATCTAAGGTTGATTTAGGGTATTTTTCAAGAATTATCGATGGTAATAAACACGTTTCAATATACGAAGATATCTTCTGCTCAATATTGGTCAATTCGGTCTTACCAAACCCATTACTGTTGTTATTGAAGAGATCTTGACTATTGAATAGTGAATCTCCTGGTTGATTGATATAGGGCAAAAATTTACATTCAACCGATAAAGAAGCTCGGTTGACAAATGACCCATGTATTGGTCTCGGTCCAAAGATACTGGCTTGAATTATCGTATTCCCTACCTCCAAATATGCTGAACCATTGGCATTCTCAATACTACTAGTCTTCAAAAAGAACTTTCGTATTTGATCTATACTTCTATTGTCGGTTTTTTCAACTTCAATCAAATCGTAATTGGAAGATACTCCCACACTCGGTATTATGGTATTGCTTGGTCCTAATAATCGTCTTCTATCACTCATTATTGTTAAATTATCAATTAGTCTTCCCTATCAACCAATTTTTCAATGAGATGAACCTCTAAAATTTAGCGGCGCTACCTTCTACATACAAATAAAGAGATAACAATAAATTTACTATACAAAGATACATTTCATAACATATTTAATGAATAGATTGAAAATGAGATGTATCGTAGACAAGATAATGGAATGATTATTGCTAGTGAAGTTTGGGGTTTCATTTTCTTCTTTGTTTTGTTTCTATCATCATGATTGGCCAATAAAATTCATATCCAAAGTAGAATTGAAAGGATCTAAATATTCTAAATCTTGATCACCGAAAGCAAGTAAATCAAAATCATCCATTTTAATATTATCCAATGGATTTGCTAAATGATGTTGTTCATTTGTTTGATTATTATTGATTTTATGATTGATATCATTTGCATCTAAAGTTACAGCAGAATTAGCATTAAAATTTTCAAGTTCATTTTTAGGACTATTGATTTGTGATTTTAGTACAGAATAATTTTTTTCCAACATATATGGAGGTAAAATTTTACCAAAGATTTGGGCATCTAACTTATCGAAAACACCAGGAACATATTGATTTTGATATCCGCGATCTTGATCAGAATTATTTTTGTTATTTGCATCAAAATTCAAGGGGAAATTTTTCATATCACTATTCCTAGAAACTTCAGTGGCAGCAATTGAATTTGAATGTGGTATAGAATGATCAAAATCAATATTTGGTATATTTGATGCAACAGAAGCTTGTGATTCATTGCTATTTTTAGGATCTGCTGATGATGCAGTTCTTCTATTTAATTGTTCGAATAAGGTATTCAAAATATTATAAATCCTTAAAGAACTGTTGGAATTGTTTTTCAAGTTATTCAAAACTTTTTTCCCAATTTCTATATCATTCTTAATCATATCAATATTTAAATCATCATCAAATAATATTCCCGCATAATTTACTCCCATTGTAGCATTTTTAGGTGAATTTGGATTATTTGAAGCAAAATGATAATAGTAAACCAAACATGCAATCGAAAAAAATATTGTATACATGGAAAACCAATATGTTCCAACCAACAAATTTTGATCAATCATTTTATTAGCTAATTTAACAACTGTTCTTGCAACTTTAATACAATTTCTTCCTCTAATTAAACTTCTTGGATCACTAGTAGTTATATTTCCATTTGAAACAAAATGAATAAATGGTCTATATAACATAATTTGACAATTTAAAAACGCTAAATGAATATAATAATTTGCCAATATAAATTTCCCAGGAATATCTGATGGAAGCCCTACCTGGGAAGGATCTGTTGGTTTCAATTCATTGGGTAATTGATCAAGCCAGCATTTTAATTCTAATTCCAATTCAGTTACATTTGCATGAATATCGTCAGGAGTTATCCGTTCTGTAACTGTAGATTTTTTTACCTTAATTGGATACAATTTTTTTATTATGTGCGATAGAACAAACATTAACTTAGTATGGTGATTGGCACATGCTGAACTTGATAATCTACCTTGTTGCTTGTCAAATAAGTATTCTGTTCTTGTAACATTTTCATCATCTAGATCTTCGGGAAGTTCTTGATCAAATTCATCTTCATTTATTGATCTTGGTAAACCTAATAAACTATTAATATAAATGTCCATTTTATAGATGGTATAAAACAACCTTTTTCTTGTATCGATTTCTATTGGATCTAATTTTCTTCGAGAATTTTGAAATATGGCTAAGTTTCTATGTAAACCTTCTTTTAAAGCTGATCTCAAAGCAATACCAATATAAGAATAGCAAGTGGATAATCTCGCAGAGCATTGTAAGTACATAATCATCATTACAATGGTTTGTATTGAAGGAATATCAGCGACATTAGGAATATCAATTAATTTTCTTGCTTCTAGAAAATATTTAAATCCGTCATCTTCTAAATTTGTATTCTCAGTCGAACTGATAACCTTTGATTTTGAAAACAAAGAACCACAAGCTAATATTGAATATAGAAATGGAAGAAATTTTTGTTGTCTATCACCATATTTGCTTGGATCTAAAGCATAAATTAAGTCAACTTCTTCTAATAAACTTGGGCGATGATAAAATCGAAATAAAACACAAGCTTTATCCCAAGTGGTGTAAATCAATTGTAAAGTAGTAGATTTAGGAGGCAAAATCAATTTAATTTCCAATTCTTCATTTAAAATAGAATCTCGTTTAACGAAATAAGTTGGACTTGAAGATTCTATTGAAGAAACATCATCATTTGAATTATAAACATTTTGAACCTCTCGTAAGCTAACTTCACCATTTTTATTCATAGAATAATTAACCGCTTTTTGAAATTTATCGAAATCAAATACAATCAGATCTAAACAATTAATTCCTAATTTGGGAACTAATAAATTGATAATATTTTGACAAATGATTAAATTATTATTAATGATATGATTACTGATATTTTTCGCCAATTTGGAATTCTTAATTTGGGCAGCTGCTAATATTGGCTCCGATTGCGGTGGTGGAACATTAGAATTCTTATTTCGAATATTTGGTTGATCATATGTACACACATAAGAATAAACAGTACAATGAATACAGGGCTGTTTCCCATCACATTTCACTTTCTTCTGTCGACAATTATCACAGGCTCGTGTGACTCGTCTTCTCTTAGTCTCTGGTTTATTTGTGGGGGTGGACTTACTACTACCATAGCTCTTACTCCGACCGTCGTCAGACTCTTCATCTCGCTTAACCATTGCTAACGTATTAACCAACCTGTGTCCTCACTTACCCCTTGCTGATTCCCTTCTATCACCGTTTCTACCTATGATACTTACTTGGTTGTAAATATTTAATGGTACAATTTAACTCCCACAGACTGCCTGCATATAATCCAAAAAACCTAAACCATCCCTAACTAATCAAATTGGTGATACCAAGTTTGAGTCATTATACGATAAAATGGTAGGTGAAGTAGTTGTTTATTACTTTTACAATGGTAAACTAAAGTAAGAGATTATTAACAACCCAATTTGATAGAAAATTGGATTAATTTTCGTTAATTTTTCATTAGATTTCAATTTTCTTTCATTTTTCTAAGTATATACACTATATAGATTAGATCGAAACTACATTATCACCGAACCAAGAAAACTAAAAGTCCAAGCCGAGTATCGACCGCACGCTAACGTTTGTCTTTGTTTCCCAATCAATGGATCAATAAATGGCGGTGTTGTTGAAGGTTTCATACATTCAATTTGATTGGACAAGTTCAAATAACCAACAATTATTTGGAGATCTGAGGATGATACACATGAAAATGGCGATTTTCATATATCGTTGTTGAAATCATCTTAACTATCCAGTAATAATGTCTTACGCATTAAAATTGATAGAGGCTATCGGTTAGATCGGGAACCATAAGAATCATCTGATTACTGGTATCAACAACACTTTGTCATGAAGATGATACTTCTTAAAATAATTGACACAACATTTGAAGATGCATAAAATGACTATGAGTCTTTTTTTGAAAAAATTTCGTAATTTACCAAAATCACTTAAATCCGAGACATTACCCCACTGGCCAACGGATACTTCTATAAGCAAACTAGATAGTAACCTTGTGAAATGCTAAATTAGCTATGTACAAATTGTATTTTCAAATCATTTTATTCATTAAAAGTTATCATTAATTGAATCTGGTGCTATTTTATTTTTTTTTATCAATTTTTTTTTTCAATGATTCTTTTCTGGTTGTATTTTTTCAATTTTTTTTTTGTGATTATGGGTGTGAATCTTGTGTTGATATCTTGTATTGTTCTATATCTTGATTGGTTTTTCTAATAAATGTCCCATTCTTTCAATCTTTGTTGATAAGTACCCTTCAATTTCTTTGGAATTAATTCCTTCACCATCTTTTTTCCAAGATAATGGTACCATTGGTCTTCGTTTTATTACTTTGATTTGACGATCTTTACCTTCAACCGCTACAATTTTATCAGGATTATTAGTCATTAATTCAATTTCTGTCAACCCTAAATCTAATAATATTGCTGTGGCTAATGAAAAATTTCGAGCATCAGCAGGATGCCTCAACATCAAATTAGCTTGAACAGTATCAGCACCTAAATCTTGTAAATTATAAGCTTTCAATTTTTCTCCTAACCCAATACCCCTTCCTTCTTGTCGTAAATATACCATACAACCATGACCATTTAACCCCATTTGTCTACCAGCTTCATCAAATTGTTCACCACAATCACATCGGGCCGACCAAGCGGTTTCTCCAGTATAACATTCGGAATGAATTCGAACCAAAACAGGATCACAGAAAGTTGTTGATTTTTCTCGAATAAGTTCTCCGTTTTCAAATTTTAATTCTTGATTCAAATTTATATCTCTATCAGCTTCATTTCTACCCGGAAATAACTTGCCAATATACGCTCCTCTAGTCATTCTATCTTGTTGAGTTTCTCCATCTCTTTGTCGGTATAAACTTTTCGATCGAATATCTTCCCCAAACACTATAGCTAAATGCTCTTTATTGTCAATATTATTTTCATATAAATGTAAAAAAATTTCTGGTCCTTGAGTTGTGGGAATTCTAGCTCGGGCTAAACATGTCACTTTAGGCAAAGCTTCAGGTAACTGTTCTCGTAAACTTTGTTCAACAACTGTATCTATAACGTCGGTAATTGTACCTTGTGAATTCATTGATGGGGTAATACTGGGTGAAACTAGAGGAAAATTGTGCTCATTCCCAACATCATAAGCAAATTTCGGTTTTGGGTGTTCTATAGCAGTCATTTTATCTTGTGATACAACTTGATTTATCATCTTACTGCAATTTATATCCTCTATTGATTATAAACTATTTGTTAAATCCGGTTATGACAAATACTATGAAAAATTCACCGTCACGCGCTCATAACCAACTACTGAAATTGGTATAATGATATTTGTAATCAAATGATAAAACGGCAATAGAAGATAATAATGGGGTAGAAGAATATACGATAGTTATCGGAAATGGTAAGGGAACATGAAATTGAAAAAATAATTGAAAAAAAATTAATGAAATATGAACAAAATGTATAAATTCATTGAAAAATTGAAATGAGCCGTTCGAAAAGTTCAAGAGATCAAGTAGCTCACGGTAGAATCATAAATTGAGTAGTATTGAACAGTTATTTGAGTAGTAAATTGCACATTATGTTAACTTCAAGATTCAGGTTTTTGTTCATTATACAATCAGCTTTGTTTCACAATTTCGAATAGGATGAATGGCTTGAAACTAAAGTCTAAACCTAAACTATAGAACTAACCTCCGTTTTAATTTTTATAACTTTAATAGTGTTGTTCGATACTGAATATTCGGGAAAGTGTTTTATCTTATGATAATATAATGAATATTTAGGATATTGTTTTTTCATATGACAATATACTGAATATTCAACATAGAGATTGTTTCTTTGAAGATAAACTGAATAATTCAGCATAATGTTTGTTCTTCATATTTCAGCATAGAGTTTGCTCTTGTGACAATAAACTGTATATTTCAGCTTAGTGGTCTTAACTTTTGATTGACTTTATCCATTCGACCAAGTCTTGTTCTTTGAAATTATCAGCATCTGGCAAATATCTATCTTGAACCATTTGCTTTTTCAATAACAATAACGTAGGAATTTGATATATTCCATAATTGATCATAAGCTCTTGACCTCCAGCGCCATCACTAAGGATATTAACCAAGTTAATCTGTTGATCACCATTGGGAAATTTATCCTTTTGTGATAAGATATCAAATAAACTTTGACTAATCCGATTACATCTTTGATCGGCGTAGGTAAAATTCAATATTGTTGGTTGTTTGAATAATGTATAATTATGAATTTCTTGTTCATGTTGAATCCAATTTTCAAAAATTCGATTATTAGTTGTGAATTCACTGGGTTTTGGTGGATAAATCAATTTCTGAGTTTGAAACGCTCTAAACCACCCTGAAAACAAAGTTCGAGTAACTGTAGTTGTAAAAATGGGTAAATTTCGAGTCAATGATGGCTTAATTAGTTGAATCATAACAAAATATATAGTTTTAATGGCAATTCTTACTTGTTAGCAAACATTAAATAATTATGTATATGGATGGTAGCGCGGATTGGCCTCTTAAATTCCCCCACACAGATTTTTTTTATAACATAAGACAAAGATCAAAGGTTTAAAGATCAAAGGTTTAAGGTAAGACTAAGGTATTAATATGTATTTACAATGTAAGAATTTTTTATATACAAGTATTTCTAAGTGAGTTTTGTGGTTTTTTTCAGATGTTTTTTAAGCAAATTTCAAAATTAATTTTGCTAATTTTCATCCCAACCATCTTTCCATCTTTGTTTCCATAAATTACAATCAAATTTAGGCTTGCCTATCTTAACATTAACTTCATTATGAGCATCACACAACCACTTCCCAAATTTCTCTTGAGTATCAACTTTTGGTACATTGTTTTTCATATAATCTTTAAAATCATCAGCACAATACCAACAAGGATAAAAATTACCAAATAACTTCAAAAATTGTTTCAATTCAGCTTGCTGACTATTGGTAGGCGTTTCCGGATACGTGGCAGCAATTGAATGCAACAAAGTCCATGATGATCGCCCCAATTCTTCTACATCGGGGGGATCTCTTTGCTCATAATTTTGTAACTTTGGAGCAGGTTTAGCAACATCTTTTGTGTTTTTTTTACTTCCTGCCATTACCATTTGGAAATCTTGTAAAGAATTACATGATCGGCATCTATAGTTGTTAGTCTTGATTTTATTCAATCGTCGTCGGTTAATTTGAAATAAATACTTACGGTTTTCCGTCTTTGTCGTATATTATCTTTCTGCCAGTGGCACCTATCACTGGCTTAACTTCGGAACCTCTTTCCTTCTCTATTACTTCGGGCATTTCTAGATTTCCAATCTTTATTACTTACAAATCACTTACAGTGAAATTCTTCAGTGGTGTGCATACTGACCAAATTAACAGTAGAGACTTAACCTGAGAGTATTAAGATGCATTTTTATTAATCTATTAAGGTAAATATAAACATCACCAGTAGTATAACACTGAAATTGACATACCAATGAAATTTTATGAAATTAAACCTACCAGAAAGTGAAAAAAAAAAAAATTTCAATAATTATTAGTTTAATTGATTGACTTTTATTATCATCACCTCTTTTGTAGCTCAATAGATTGACTGTAATGATTTTAAATATTGATTTCTTTGCCTTATAATTTCATCAGCTAATTCACTAATTTCTGGAGTAACAATTGAAGGTCTTGCAGTATAAAATTCGGATAAATCATATTTCAAGCCATATTTTTGTTCGTATTCCCAGGCTTGCTGAATCATTTCTAATTTATCAATATCTTTCACATATCTAGCTTCAATTGATCTTATCTCTTCATAATCCAACCATAACTCAACGATATTCTTTGCAAAAGTTTTATTATATGGCTCAATAAGTGACGATAAGTATTGAATTGACGCTAGCTCCCGTCTATGTTTTTCTTGTTTAGTTACTCCTCCAAATGGAGTAATATCACCGACTAATGCTTCGGCAATATCGTGAATAATGGCAATTTTAACACACTTATCGATTTCTATTTTCTCGTTAGGAATTATCATAGTTAATATTGACATTCTATACATATGGTCGGCTATACTCTCTACCTGATCTGATGGAATCCCACTGTCGATCCAACCAGTTCTTTTCGATGTTTTCAAATAATTAATAATTTGAATAAATGCAAGAATATAGTTAACTGGACTTTTGTTTCCATTTATTGGCTTTAATAACTTTTGGATATGCTCATCGATCGCATCTTGTGGCATCCAGATGTCCACCGTAGTGTCAGGAGCAGTTCTAATCGACACTACCATGGTTATAAACTGATTGTTTCTCGACCTTTTCCAGTTTCCAAGGTCAAAAATCACCAAAAAGTTCACAAAAGAAACAAATACCAATTATCTACCAGATATAGCTCTGTAATTACGTAAATTTCAACGTTATAGCTTCTAGTATTAAATTTATTTGTTTACTACCCTTTCTATGTTTTGATTCAGTCGCTTGTATACAGGGCACAGATGAGGTTGGAAGTTTGGCCGATACTTTTAAGAAATTCACTTAGATTCAGTTGGCATTATGTGATATATGAGGAGACTCCAAGTCAATTGAAGTAAGTTTCAATGTCTCAAAATGCAACTGTGGAGATTTATCAAATCTTTGACATTTGATTTTGCTTATTTGAGTTTTTCTAGATATCTAGATTGTTTTATTGTGTGCCACTATTTTTGACCAGTTACAATTGCTGGTGCCGACTAAGTTTGTTCTCGTAAGCTAATGTAATCTTGTTTTAAGTATCTCTATACGTAATTGGAGTACCATCGTTTGGTGACTCAATTTTGGATGAGAGGTTTTTACCAATCGCCTACATCAGTACACTTGAAGTACCCTGTGAATAATCTAATTGTGACCAGGTTATCGTTGAAGAATATTGCCTTTACAAGCCGCTATTCACAGAATGTTAGTCAAATTCAAGTGCAACCCCAAATTAAGAACTTTGGCTGCAAATGATGTTTTCATTTTGTTGCAAAAAAACCGAAAATTAACAAACCTCATCCTAGAGGCGAAACTTGATATGAGACACATTGTCACTGCCTATGTTGTAGTAAAAATTTCATGGCAAAAACAGAATGAAAAAAACCTCTTTGTCATTAGTTAATTCAGTGTTGTCCATTCTTTGAAAAATGTGTAGTCTACACTGTTAGATTTTTTTCTACAAATTACCAGATTATTGACGAAATATAAGACATCTACAATTTGTATAAGAAGCCTATTAATTCCAAAGGAGCAAAGAATTAGCTTGTGGATACGAATATATAAATGGTTGATACAAGCATCTAGTCGTAAACATTCTTACAATCAACATCCTTGAACCCTAGAAAGAAAGAGAGTATTTCAATAAATAGTTCACAGATATACTTCTATAATTAGTTGATAAATTCATTACAATAATTAGTTCACAGATATACTTCATCAATAATTAATTCACAAGTTCACTTCAATAATTAGTTGATAAATTCATTTCAATATTTAGTTTGTAAATTCATTTCAACTGTTAGTTGATAAACTCATTCTAATAAATTAACCTAGTATACGCGAAGACAAGAATTTTAGAAGCCTGGTCAGTTAAACAACTAATAATATAAACTACAGGAAATATGAACTTGAGTATGAATACTTGAATTCACAAAATGAATACTTTGCATTAATTTAGTCTACAATTCTGATTTTTTTTCAATTTTCCATTTCTTCTTCATTTCAATTTCAAAATCACAATAATCTTTAATAAAATCTTTTATTATTATTTACTATATAATGCAACCATTATAATATCAATTGGATTAATTTATCATTAATGATAAATTTAAGCAACTAATTCAACAACACCACCAACAGCTCTAATTTTTTCTTCAGCTAATTTAGAAACAAATCTAGCTTTGACAATGACTGGGACGTTTGGTAATCTACCTTTACCTAAAACTTTACCGTAACCATGAGCTAAAGTATCAATAACTGGAGCAGCAGATGAAGAAGCAGATTTTAAGTATTCATCTCTTTTTTCATCTTCAACTAAAGACCATAATTTGTCCAAGTTTAATTCTGGTCTCCAGAAATGATTTTGTTGTTTGTGGAAATATCTCATACCAACTTTACCAAAGTAACCTGGATGGTATTTATCCATGTTAGTTCTGTGATGATGTTGACCCCCAGCCATACCTCTACCACCTGGATTTTTTCTATGTTTACCAACTCTACCTTTACCGGCAGAGACGTGACCTCTATGTTTTCTGGTTTTCGTTAATCTAGTAGGCATGTTGTTAGATTAAGTTACAAATGATAAGTTTGTCAACTTGATAAATTTTTCCTTAACTAATTCTCGCTAGCCATATTAAATCTCATCCTGCATAAACCTCAGCGAATTTTTCAATTAAACACGTGAGTTAGGGTTAAGACCCTAACGATAATAAATGCCACCAAAAAGGTTGGTATGAGCCGCACCTGGCCAATGACTCAAGCGGCTCTGTTAACATTTACTGCCAAACTTGGAGGTAATTTGATTTCCCCTTAGTTTCAGGAATTTGATATTTAATGAATAAGAATGATAATCCACACATAATCAGAAAGATAAAATAAACATAACCTCCTAAATTAGTCTTTAATATAGGGAATAAGTAACCAACCAAAAATGTTGCCATCCAATTCATGGCAGTACCCCAAGATTGGGCACTAGCTTTGGCGCGTGGTTGAGTTACTTCTCCCACTAATAAAAATGGAATTGGACCTAATCCAACTGCAAAAAATGTAATATAAGTGAATGTACCAATAATACTAAGAGTTGCATTAGTATTAATAATACCAAGGGCCATTAATATGGTGGCGATACCTAAAAAGGTAACACTAGTCAATAATAAAGGTTTTCTGCCTAATTTATCAACATATTGCGCAGATAAAAATGTGACAATAACATTAACTGTAGATATTAAGCAATTGATTATAATTGCATGATTGGGAAATATTCCAATTAATATATTGACTCCATAAAAAATAATCGAATTAATTCCATCAAATTGTTGGAAAACTAATATACCTGTTGATACAATAACAGAAGGACGATATTGTTTATCAGTAAGATATTGACTAAGAGAGATTGTAGTAGAATCATGATCTTGAAATTGATTACTATTACCATTTTCACTTTCAAACAATCCTACTCCTTCTTCACCAATTTCTTCATTATTTTGATTATTACCCGATTTCCACGAATTGACTTCATTTCTCAGTTCATTGTATTGACCACCTCTTAATTTGTGTAAAATAGTAAATGCTTCATCCAGTTTACCGTTAACTACTAACCACATGGGCGATTCATCAAGATATACCAATACCAAAATAAAGTTTATACTAGCAATAATACTGCCCATTAATAATAACAATCTCCATTGATTGTTATTAGCCCAATTCAAAGACAATAATTGAGTGAATAATATGCCCACATTAATGCTGACTTGATTCATTGACCCCAATAACCCTTTGACTGAAGTTGGCGCTAGTTCATTGATTAACAAGGACGTAACCACCAACGCCGAACCTGCTCCTAATCCACAAATAAACCGGCCAACTAATAACTGATGATACGAATCGGAGAAACTGTTGATACCACTACCGATGAAATACAAAATACTATGGATTAAACTGGTTTTCTTTCTTCCAATAGTGTCAGCAATTTTCCCAACATAAAATGATCCAATTAAACCCCCAATTGAAAAAATAGATGTCACCATTCCAAATTGTTCATTTTCCATTTCAATGCATTGTTTATAACCGTGTTTTCCAAACCATGTATCCTTATAAGGACCACCACCCTTAACATCCTTGGAACATGTCATTACTGATTCAGGAGAGTTCAATTCCGCCATATGATAGCCGAATTGAAGGGAACCAAGACATATGATCGATATAGATGCTATCAAGTTTGCTGTTAACTTACTCATTGTGTATGTTATAACTAGTGGGCTGTAAAATTGATTTACTGTTAGCCCCCCACGCAATTTATGAGATTGATAAGATACAGGCATAATAATAAAAATGCAAAGAAATAGGAGAAGACTTAGAGTATATAACGTAATACACAAGAGTAACTTGATTGTCGATTACTTTACTGTTGCTTATTTGATCTTTTTCATTGCTGGGTATGATTCATTTAATAAGTTTAGTAAAAGTTGGTAATGTTGTATAGTTAACTGCGATACCATCCATTACAATAACTTTAATAAGAACTTGCGATTTTTGAAAGTTATGCTACAAATTAAAGTATTCAAATATTTACTTAGTAGATAGTAAATTCTTGACCATGGAACATACAATAATATTTATTTAATTTTATTAAAATATGGAAAATTGTTACAATTTTTCAAAATTGTTCTCATTCAATGTTGTCCTACTTTAATGTTTTCGTATTCTGGCTTGGGACTGAATAATATCTTTACATGTCTTTCTTTATGATTAACCAATTCATCGAAACCATGCTTAACTCCATGAGATAAATGAATTTTTGATGTAATCAATAATTTGACATCATCAACAGGAATTCTTTTTTGGTGCAAAGCTTCAACAACTTCTTCAAAATCCAGTTTTACAAAACAAATTGATCCAGTAATGAATTTTTCTTGCAATGTAAGTTCCATTGGATACACTGGAACCGATTTATTGGACCAAATAGCAACATTAGTAAAACATCCTCTAACTTTTATACATTGTAATGCAATATCAAAAGTTATTGGAACTCCCGAGCAGTCATAAGACCGTTCAAACCCAATACCATCAGGAGATAATTGTTTCAATTCCTTGATACATTCTTGTTTCGATTTATTGGTTGGATCAAATACAATGGCTCCTAATTTTTCTGCTAATTCACGTCTAATCTTTGATGGTTCACTAACAACAATGTTTTTAACATCTTTCCCTTTCAAAGCTAGAATAGTTGTTAGACCAATTGGCCCGTCTCCAAGGATCAATGCTGATTGACCCGGTTGGAAATTTGAAACTTTGATTGCATGCCACGAAACTGCTATTGGTTGAATTAAAGCAGCTACATCCATGGGAATAATTGATTCATCAAATTTAATTAATTTTTTGTAAGAAGTAACACAATAATCAGCTAAACCACCATCTACAACTCCTAAACCTTGTAACGCAAGTTTATCACAAGCATTATAAACTCCATCTTGACAAGCATTACATTTGCCAGCAAACTCATTTTTAGCATCAGGAAATCGGTCTCGATCTTGACATGTACCAGTAACTTCAACTACAACCTTATCACCAATTTCAAATCCAACAACTTTATCACCAATTTCAACGATTTCTCCCGACATTTCATGTCCCATGGCTTGTGGGTATGATAACCCACTAATAGCGTTAGCTTCACCCTTTTCATTGAAGAAAATTGGACCATCAGTGTATTCTTTTAAATCAGATCCACATATCCCACAGTAATGAATTTTGATCTTGACATCCTCTCCTGTCTTGATCATTGGCTCATCATAGTCTTCATGATACCTGACATCACCCTTATCATGATACACTATAGCTTTCATTGAAAAATTGGTGGTTCAATTATAGATCTCTAGAAAGTTTACCTATTACAAACGTTTAACTTGATATTAGAAAACCTTCTTCAATGAAAGAAATCTTGTTGAAAACTATTACTTTATAAATACTTGGACTACAATCTTGCGTGTCCATTGATAACATTCTCCTTATATACCTTCCCAAATTGACAACAATTCTTGGATGTATTTACTAGTAGTAGATAGTTCTCTACGAGGCACTATCCGAGAGATAATTAGCCTCCATTGCGTTACAATGGACCACCTACTACAAATGCTTAGTTACCATTATCAAACACTGGAAACCTGGTTATTAAAACTCTTATCTTGAGTTTTAAGATCACTCCATTTTGCCTACAACGTGGAGTCATTTGAGTCACCAGATAATGTTTGTCTTGGCCAAAATCTTTTTTACCGATGCTGTCAACGCTTCATTGATGCTGTCAACGCTTCATTGATGCTGTCAATGCATCATTGATGGTGTCAACGCTTCATTGATGGTGTCAAGAGAAGGAATAATGTCAAAGCGAAACATTCCTATCAACCATCGGGGTTATGGCGGAGTTACCGAATTTGTACCTGGTTGCGAAATGAGATCAAAGATTAACCTGGGGTAGGTTTTTTGTGTTTTGAAAGAAAGGGTTGTATAATGAGGATATTGATCATTCATAAGACGGGTGGTGACTACAATTGAGGTAATAAATAAGGTTTAATTAGATGAACTTGATAAAATTGGTTCAACTAATTCTCAATTATGAAATATTACAATATTGGTAAGAAATTACCAATAATCATCATAGGAATTCCAAAAACATCCCTTTTCAATGTCCACATACATCCTGTTCGTATTTTCACATTCGGTTTTGGAGTTAATAAAGTACATTCTGTCATTGTTGCCCCTAAGAAATCTCCAAATGCAATTCTCAGAAATAATTGAAAATATTCAACTACCGATTTATCGTCTAATAATTCAACAATAAATTTTCGATTATTATTGCCAATTAATTCGTCTTTTGTCCAACCGGTCAACATACAAAATTCAATACCAACATATGCTATTTCTCCTGTTCTTCTCCAAACAATAGTTGGGGTACCATTCACTTTGATAAAATTATCATACGTTAGTAAAGTTCGCTGAAAACATTGTTCCATAAAAATTAAATCACATTCTTTTAATGAATTTGTACATGCAATAAATGATGGTCTATAAGCCGCCATTGATTCTGCCATCTTAACTAACATTGGTTTCGGGAATCGTTTTCTTAAATAAGCAATCAAACTATGAAAACCTGGTGTGTAACTAAATGGTTTTGTTACTCGAACATAAATCTCTTCCGGTTCTTTATATAATCCTTCATAAGTACCATTTCCATTGTCATCTTGATTGCTATTATGATAATTATAGTTATCTTCTGGTACAATACCAATGGTGAATGATAATGCCAGTTTTGCATTTCGCTCTTGGAAAACATTGGGGTCCCGTTGTTTCATTGCTTCGATTGCAGTTATAACATTGGGAAACAGTTGATTTACTTCAGTTTCGGTGGGACCAAGAAAGTATTGATTTATAGTTTCATCACATTTTGGTAAATGTGGATCTGAATCATAAATTCGAGATTTATTTCGCAACATTGGTTGTGACATTCTATGCGCTGATTTCTTGGGTTTGATAGTATTAGTTGAAGTTTCGTAAATATCAATTGGAGATGGATTGCTATTGTAATTATGGTTACTTTGATGATTATTATTAGTTGATTTAGATAGGTGAGGGGACATTTCCGGCGATAAGTTCATTGAAGATGGAGTACCTTCGTTTGAAGTTGAGTGATTTGGATGAGTAATATTATCCTGCAAAATTGAAGATAAGGTCGAGTATTCTAAATCAGCAGCCGAACTAAGAAAATTAGTTCGTCTATTAGGATTAGTCGCAGGCATGATTTTTGATTCCGGATTAATGTTTGTCTGTGGTTGATTTAACGGTGGATAGTTATTGAAAACGTATGTATCTTGATTGGAAAAAATTGGTTCGGTATTTGAATGTTGAAATACAGTGGCCTGAAAATGATTAGGAAAGCTTTGTTGAGTTTTGATTCCATTTTGATTTCGATGGTTTATAATTTGATTTTGGTTTTGATTTTGATTATGAATTTGAATTTGATTCTGATTTCGATTAACATTAAGATGAAGATTAACAATTGAACTCGATGCTCCGTTACCATGGGTCAGTTCACCCAAGCTTTTACTTCTTTCCATTTGACTTATTTTATCAGTTTCTAGCATTCTTGTTGTACTTGTTAATACTGTATTAGGAACATCAAGTAGATACTTTTTTCTCTTTCGGGGTGCATCTTCACAAGTATCACTCAATCCACGTAATTTACATCGATTACAAGGTCTACTTGAGTCACAAGTCATATGAGCCCTATGACAATGGTTACAAGCTCGATTTGTTTTCTTCCGTTTCTAAAATTTGTTAGTCAAACCTGGCTCTAATCATAATTAAACCAACTTATTCATTCAACATACCGGTTTAGATGTCTGCGATAGTACACCACTCGACTCTATTCCACTCATTCCAATTTACTGTCAAAATTCTTTACTGCAGCTATTTTCTATGTTTCATAATTAACTAATCTGGAGAATACCGGCGCTACCATCAAGTTCAATTTTTACCTATGATTTTATTAGTAGATCAATTACTGGGGGTTGACAACAATTGAAAAGAAGAGAAGTAGTTGAATTAGGAGTTGATTTTCCATGAAAATCAGATATTTTCCCTATTTTTACCGTTTTTGGGGCAAGAATTGAAGAATACTACGTAGAATTTGAAGTAAAGACATGTATCAACACAAGAAATGAATTAAAAAGTTGATAAGAATCAAAGTCAAAGATGATTGATACATGATTTGTTGTTATATAATTTGATTTTAATGGGGATTATCAAAAGATATTAATATTTGGAGATTGTTTAGATAATCAAAATGTTTTTTAAATCGAAATACAAAATAGTAAACCAACATTTTTCAAAATTTTTTTGGCCAACAAGAATCAGATTTACATCGCCTAGTAAACTATATCCATTCAATACCAATAGCTACGTAAATGGTATTCCATTTCAAGATTAAGATGAAGATTCTTGTAGTTGAAAGATTTTGACTTGGTGCACACCAATTTTTTTTTCAAGATGGAAGACTGTAGTAGTAACAAGTAGTAGTAGCTAATAAAAATTTTAAAGATACCATAATTATGAGTGACTTTATTAAGAATTTCAAGAAATTATCGGTTGGAGACGTTGCAACCATTAAGGATGCTGATTTTCCAAGTTTGAATGACGAACAATTAGCTATTTCTAGTCAATTTACAACTTTATCATCTCGATTCAACGATGAACCTCAAGCCATTATTGAGTTAAATGACAATTTAAGAAGTAAAACTTTTATCACTGGTAATTCGATTGCTAAGGTTGACTTTGTTGTATTTGAAAAAGTGCTTCCATTGGCTTTTTCTTGGACATCAGTCGATGATGTAAGTAAATTTAGACACATTATTAGATGGATAGATTTATTACAAACTAGTTTTATTGAAGTTGACCAAAAATTACCTATTGATTATAACCTCGAATTACCAAAAGAAGTTAAAGAAAAGAAAAAACCTGTCGATAAAGATGGTAAAAAACAAGAACAAGAAAAACCAGCAAAGAAATCAGATGAAAAATCTAAACCCCAATCAACTCCAGGAGCTCCAATCAGTGAAGAAGAAAAAAAACTCAAAGCTGAAGCTGCCAAAGCTAAAAAAGAGGCAAGAGCCAAAGCTAAAGCTGAAGCCAATGCTAAAAACGCAGCAGCTAATGTTGTTGAAGCTCCAAATCCAGGAATGATTGATTTCAGGGTTGGTTTCATTGAAAAAGCAATCAAACATCCCGATGCTGATTCATTATATGTATCTACAATTCAAATGGGTGACGAAGAGGGGCCAAGAACCGTATGTTCAGGTTTAGTAAAATATATTCCATTAGAAGAAATGCAACAAAGGTATGTTGTTGTAATTGCAAATTTGAAACCAGTTTCAATGAGGGGTATTAAATCAACTGCTATGGTCTTATGTGCTTCCAATGCTGACACGGTTGAATTTGTTAATCCTCCTCCAAATTCCAAAGCTGGGGATAAAATCTTTTTTGAAGACTTTAACAGAGTTCCAGAAAAACAATTGAACCCTAAAAAGAAAATCTTTGAAGCTATCCAACCTTTATTCTCTACTAATGAAAATTTCGAAGTCACTTATACTGAAGAAGGTAAAGAACCTAAAAAATTGGTTAATGAAAAAGGAGAATTGTGCCACAATACTTCTTTAGTCAAAGCCGACGTCAAATAGATATAAAATCTTAAACCCATCTATGATTTATTCTTGCTACATAGGTTTTAATATATATATGAAATTTTTTCCTGTATATTGTGTATTTAATAAGATGGACAGTATCACCAATGATAATGGATGGAATCGTAATACACTTTTGATTAGCTGAGTTATGATCGTTAAGAATAAGGTTAAGTTGAAGGATAAGAATGTTGCCGTAACCCTTGTGCCCCAAGATGCTGAAGATTTATGGTACATTTATAATTTATTAAATATTGGTGATACTGTCATAGTATCAACCACTAGAAATGTTAAAAAAGGTAATGCCAATCAGATTCAGAAAGGGAAAAATAAAATGGAAAAGGTCAATGTCAAATTGAAACTAGTTTTGGAAGATATAGATTATGTTGCAAGTGAAAATGATATGAGATTGAGTGGGAAATCTGTTGAACCAAATGAGTATGTCCCATTAAACAGTTATCATACAGCAGAGTTAGAATTTGGTAAGAATTTCACTATATTAAAAGAAAGCTGGGATGAATATGATTTAAGTATTATGGATGATTTATGTTCAGTCGAGAAAAAAGCGGATGTAGGGGCAGTTGTATTGCAAGAGGGAGTTGCCCATATCTGTTTTGTAACCGATTCAATGACAGTTTTAGAAGCTAAGGTTGAGAAATCAATCCCAAGAAAGAATCCTGATTATGGTACTAAAGACTTAGACAAAGCAATGAATAGTTTTTTAACTACTACTGCTAATACTATGATTAGACATTTCAATTTTAATAGATTGAAAGTGATTTTATTAGCCTCACCAGGGTTTTTGGCTCAATCATTATATGATAAAATCATATTAATATGCCAAGAAGGTCAAAATAATACAAAGGACCCCAAATATGCTGATGTTTTGAAAAATAAATCTAAATTTCTTATAACACATTCATCAACTGGCTATTTGCAAGGTTTACAAGAAGCTTTATTGGATCCTGCTACTAAAAACGCATTAAGTGAAACAAAATTTGCTGAAGAGTCTAATAGATTATCGGAATTTCAATCTGCATTGAATGATGATGATGGTAGAGCTTGGTATGGTCTTGCTGAGGTAAAGAAAGCTCTTGATTTAGATGCAGTTAGATATCTTATGGTATCTGATCAATTGTTCAAAAGTGATGATGTTCAAGAACGAAAAAGTTACATAGATTTAACTGAACGAGCTAAACATCTTGGTGTAAAGGTGTTGATTTTCTCAAGTTTACACGATTCGGGAGTGCAATTAAATCAATTAACAGGAATAGCTGCATTATTGAAGTATCCAGTACCGGATTTAGATGACACTGACGATGAGGAGGAGGAAGGGGCAAATAAATAGAATTGTACATTATGATGAGAAACCAGGGCGGTAAATAAACAAAAATATTGTGGACTTAATTGAAGAAGAGGTTGTTTTGTATATTATAGTAAAATATCAGAAGGTCATCATGTCTGCTGTAAGCAATTTTTATAGAAATTAGTCTGTTAAGTGTGTATTTGTAAATAAGAAATTAATAATTAAAGTATTTGTCAATAAGAACTTAATAATTAATGTATTTTTACATAAACAAAAACGGATTATATGCATTGGTGATTATAGTACAGTATTTACAGAGATCACGAATCTGGTCGTATTAAGGCAGTAAGTTATATCGATTCGGAGTTTTAATACCTAACTTTGATAAATACCAAACATCAGCACCTCGAGAATAACGTAGAAGATCCTGAGTAATACCAAGACTTAAACCAAAGGCAGCTCCTTTTTTCATATAATTCCTTATTTGAACTCGAGATAAATCATTATAAAAACCGTACAACCCGGAATATATTATAGTAGCTGCGGTTGTGTTGAAAAAATCAATAGTTCCTTGACGAACATATTCATCAATAAGATACTCTAAACCAAAGTAACCACCTACTGTGACTGAATATTTCAATCCTTGTTTCACGGCCAATTTAGTACCATTAATTATCATGACATAATTCTTCTTTTTATGATAAAAATACCACCCACCCACTGTTTTTGGTAATCTATGACCATTTTCTGTTAAGTATCTGAGGGAAGAAGTCTTCACCCCTTCATAAAACCCCGAAAAAGCTCCAACTATTCCTGCGGTATAGGCAAAAGCTTCTAAACGTTCTCGAGGAAATAGATGGAATCGTTCATTTTTTTTCAAATCCACGGGATCAAATTTCAATGGTTGTAAGCTTGACATGATTTAGAACAATAAGGCACTAGAAAAACTACCGAAACTGCAACGAAACCTAGTAAATGAGCAACTGGTGAAATCAGGTTCTTTGGTCAATGTAAAATCTTGTTAGGTGCGAAGCTGGAGAAAACCTTTACCATTTAGCCCAGAACCTTTCTAGTTTTAATAGTCAAGCTAATTACTAAGAATTGACCAAGATGAAATCAAGTAGAGATATATGATTATCAATTAATTTATATTGGAAAATATTGAATGATAAATCCTGGTTTCCATGGTTTTATTTACATTTGATTCCCATATATTTAATAAAAGCCAACTATACACTTAAATAGTATCTCATACTACAGGCTCGCGACCATGGTAACGACAAACTACAGTTTGATTATTGATCCAAGATCAGTTTGACAAATTCGACATAATCGACATTATTATCAGCAGTAACATTAACTCCCTTTAATAATTCATCTACTTCAGAATCGGATAATTTTTCTCCTATCGAGGTCAAAATATATCTCAATTCACCAACACCAATGTAACCGGTATTGTCTTTATCGAAAACTTGAAATCCTTTGATGTAATCTTCTGGTAATCCTAAAGGTTTGAATCCATTTGGTCTCAAAATGATTTTTTGATAGGTCTCGAAATCAAATTCGGGAGTATCAATTGACGATTGTAATTCGGCAATCTCAGCCAATGTTGGATTCTGACCAACTGCTCTTAATAAATCTCCTAAATGTTCAGTTGGAATCTTACCTGTTCCCTTTTTATCGAAAAGGGCAAATGCATCCTTGTAAGTTTTGGTATTTGACTACACGGTTAGTAAATCATAATCATAATTTAATTTCATAAACTATTTTCAAATTACAATCAACTTTCCGGAACTTAAACCGCTTCAAATGACAATATTCCTTTATGAACTGCTTCATGCCTTCCTTTATCTTCTCCTCTTGCCTCCTGCTTTATACATACCATAGTTGTTTATCCTAAATTAAACCACTATGATAAATGTTTTCACCAAAAATGTAAACATATGATTAATCAGCGCTTACATAAGCAAAGATTTATATATAAAAAGACTTTAATTTTAGTAATGAGGTTAAATGGGATAAAATTTTCAGAAAAAATTTGGTGAAATCACAAGAATTGATGATAAGGATTATGATAGTTTTAGTTTTGATATTGAATTGGTTAATTTGAGTGAGTTAATTGTAAATTTTAGTAAATGTGGTTAAAAATTGACATTTTTTGGCATTTTAAAGCCATCAAACGCGGCAATCATAAGCGGGAATTTTTGGTTGTAAAATCAACCTTTATAGGTTCTTTTACAATATTGATGGTAATTCTAGAGTATATTGGTTGATTTGGGAGCGGCAAACATTGATGGACGTTAGTGATTTAGGAGACTTTAGTCGATTTGTGAAAAAACGGAAAATAACCTCACCAGAACAACAGAGACAACAACATAGACTACAGCAAGCAGGAATACAATCAAACCTACAAGTACAGCTGCAAGGAGGAATAGAACAACTAAATATTACCATAGATTCAGAGTTAGATGGTAACCACGACCAACAGCAACAGCAACAGTTACATGAAAATGATTCATTTAAACCAGGAAATATTATCAAAGTTGAAGTGACAAATTTCACAACATATTCTCATGGAGTGTATAATCTCAGTTCCAACTTGAATATGATTATAGGACCAAATGGAACTGGGAAGAGTACTTTAGTTTCAGCTATTTGTTTGGGTTTAGGAGGCAAATTAGATTTGATTAAACGCAAAAGCTTGAAAGATATGATTAAAAGTGGATGTGAGCGGGCCACAATTGAAATCACGCTCATGGATCACAATTTCCAAAAAGTGACTATACTAAGATCTTTCACTGACAAAGAAACTATTTGGAAATTAAATAATACCCAAGTTAAAGAGTCTCAGATCAAACAAATGGTTAAACTGCTAAATATCCAATTAGATAATTTATGCCACTTTTTACCTCAAGAAAGAGTCGCCGAATTTGCATCTTTATCACCAGAAAAATTATTACTTGAAACTGAAAGAACTCTAGGCAATGGTGAATTAGCCATGCAACATGAACGATTAATCTCATTAGATAGTGATAGTTGTAATTACTTGCAACAAATTCAACAATTAGAAGCAAATTTATCACAATTACTAACTCAAAAATCACAACTTGAATCAGAGGCAAAAAAATATCATCAATATGAAGTTAAATGTCAACAAATTTCAAAACATGAAAAATTGATCCCCTATGCTCAATTGTTAGATTTGAAAAACAAAACTGCCCATCTAAAGGAAGCAAGAAATCAAGCTAAAATAAAATTGAAGACGTTCAATAGTCAATTAGTGCCCTTGAAAAATCAAATCGATGAATTGAAAACTTCAAGTTTGAAGTTTGCTCAGGAATTTGATCAATTAGATGAACAATTGAAGAATAAGCAGGTGTCAATAAACAATCTCAAACAAGATTTACCCAAATTCAATGAGGTCATTAAACAACTACAAAGTAGAATTGACGTCTTGAAGCAAAAATCATCATCCAAAAAACAAGAGTTAGATAATCTAATCATTGATCATAGTAAATTAATGGAGAAACATAAAAATCTTGAATTACCTGATGAGAATGAACTCAAAAAATTGACCGAATTAAGAAATGCTAAATTTGCAGAAATCAATAAAATTGATCAAAATTTGGACAATATTAAACTTGATGTTGATTTCCAGAAGCAACAATTAAATGACGTTGATAACAGTAAGCAGAGACTTCATTCGAGACTTTCTTCAACAGACAGATTAAGTTTTATGGAATTGAATAATTATGATAGATCTAGAATCAATTCATTGAAAGCTCATAAATTGTTAAGAAGAAAACCTGAATTTGCTGGTAAATACTTTGAATGTCCAATAATAACTTGCACCATCAAAGATAGAAGATATGCTAAATTTGTGGAAAGGTCTATTGATAACAATACTTTACTCGCCATCACAGTAGTGAACGATGATGACAGTCACCTTATAAGAGAATATTTGAAATCCGAAGGCTTGAATGTACCAATAAGAAGAACCAATATAAAACAAATTCCTCACCAGCCATTGAAAACTACTGAATTAAAATCTTTAGGTTTTGATGGATATGTCGCTGATTTTATTGATGCACCAAATGAGGTGCTATCCATGTTGTATGATACCGCTAAGATTCATCTTACACCAGTTAGTTTAGGCGATTTAACTGAATCTCAAGTTCATAAGTTGACATCTCCTACAAAAAATGGAAGTATAATCTTTGCCAAATTTATGGCTAGGGACACATTATACACTGTTCAAAGGTCAGGTTATGGACAACGGAAAACTTTTTATTCAACTGTCAGAATCGTAGACTCAAAATACTTTACGAATTCAGGTATCTCCCCTCAAGTTAGAGAGAATCTTCAAAATGAGTTGAAACAGCTAGAACAACAGGAAATAGAAATCAATCAACAATTATCGAATTTAGGTCAGCAATTTAAAGAATTACGAATGTCAAAAGAAGAACTAAGTAATGAATCTGAAGGTTATAGAGCTAGGAGAGATGAACTAAATAAGCGAAAAAAAGAGTTTACAACTATTAAAAGTCAGTTGGATATTATGGCTCATAGGATTTTGAAATTGAAACTGGATTCACGTAAGGATTATACTGAAAAAATTAGAGATACTCAGAATAAAATGCTTGAAAAATATGCTGATAACGCAAAACAGATGAAGCAGATATCTTTGGAAACTTCAGACATTGTAAAAATAACCTATGATATGAAAATATCTGAATAAAGAAGATTGCAAGCTAAAAATAGGGAAATTAACGGTATTAAACTATACGAAGAATTATCTCAACGTGGCAAAGATCTCGAACAAGAATACCTTCAATTGAAGCAACAATACGATGAAATTAAAAAAGGAGATGCCGCGAAAAAGATTGCAGAACAGAGTCTGAAGTATACAGATGAGGAAAAGGTTGAACTTTCAAAATTGGCAAAAGAATATATGGATGAAGGAATTTTTACGGAATCAAGCCTTCGAAACAAAATAATTTTGCTTGAGCAAGAAAGAGATACACTAGCAACTGCTGATAAAAATTCTATTGAAAATCTTCGACAGATACTTCATGACATTGAATACTTGGAAAAGGCTTTGCCAAGATTAAAATCGAAGAAGGAACTGAAAGATAAGGAAATCAATGATATCAGGGTATTATGGGAACCGAAATTGAAAACATTAGTAAATAAAATATCAATTGCATTTAGTAAAAGGTTTACTAAAGTTGCAAGTGATGGACAGGTTGAGTTAGTCACTAATGATCGATTCAAAGATTGGAGGTTGCATATTTTGGTAAAGTTTAGACAGGAATCCGATTTTAGTGTATTAGATAGCCAGTCGCAGTCTGGAGGGGAAAGAGCAGTTTCCACTATCTTTTTTGTTATGTCTTTGCAAGGTTTAACAGAAGCGCCATTCAGAGTTGTAGATGAAATCAACCAAGGAATGGATAACAAAAACGAAAAAATGGCACATAGATATTTGGTCCATAGTGCTAGTAAAAAGGGTAGTTCTCAATACTTTTTGGTAACACCAAAGCTTTTGACTGGACTCTATTACTCTCCAAAAATGAAGGTGCACTGTATTTATACTGGACCACATTTGGATATCAAAGTTGATAATGCCCAGTCCCTAAACTTTGTTGATGTCAATGGATAACATATATACTATATACATGAAAAAAGGAACTGCTACTGGTATTAGGTTAACTATATGTACATGAAGGTATCTAACTTGTAGATTTGATTGCAGCTTCTAGACGCGTTCTGTACTCTGAATCCCCAAGTAATGATATTAATGAAGGAATAGTAATCCCAGGAACACCACCAGATAATGCATATCTAGCAGCTTGAAAAATATCCTTCTTTGTAGTTCCAGGTATTTGCTTAATAATTTGAGCAACATTGGCATCAAATGATTCAGATGGTAAATCAAGAAGCGCTTTTAAAATCTGTGTATAAATAGGTTTAGCAGATTTCAATTTTGAGTAATCGATACTAAAGAATATATATGAAAGATTAGTTTCAATTTCTTCTAAAGTCGATAAACTTGGTCCAACAAGTTTTAAAAGTTGTTTTAAATACTCCTTATCATACCTGTTATCTGTAAAATGGGCAAACCTGGGATAAAACTCCTCGATTAATTCATCAAACTTGGTTGGATCCTTTAATTTCTCAGTTAAATGAAATTTATTAAAATGATACAATTTGGAATCATTAACTTTGGCATTCCCCTTAGTTAAATGATCTAACGAAAACAGATTGATTATTTCATCCACAGACATGGTTTCTTCGACTCTGACCCCAGGAGTATCTCTAGGAGGAGACCAACCAAATAATGCCACAAAATTGACTAAAGCCTCTGGTATTAAACCACGATTTTTCATGCTTAAAATACCAATATCACCCGATCTTTTTGAAAGCTTTTTGTCTTCCAAAGATGTCAATAAAGGAATATGTATAAAAGCAGGAGGTTTCCAACCAAAGGCTCGATATAATGCAATATGTTTTGGGGTAGAAGGTAACCATTCTTCTCCTCGAATTACATGAGTTATTTTCATTAAATGGTCATCGACCACGTTAGCAAAATGATAGGTAGGTAATCCATCCGACTTCATTATGACTATATCATCATAACGCCTATCATGAAGATTATACTGTGGTTGTAAGTTTAAATTTCCATGTAACAAATCAGTAAACTGTTCGTATACATCAGGAGATTTGAATCTAATCACTGAATCTTGACCACCAGGCGATGGCTCGTGTAAGCATTTTCTATCATAAGTAACAGTCGTAGGAGGTTTCAATTTGGTAGCAGATTCTCGTAAACTCAAGAGTCGATCTTTTGAACAGTTACAATGATATGCTAATCCTTTGTCGAGTAGTATTTGTACATATTTTTTATAAATCTCTATTCTATCCGATTGTCTATATGGTCCATAAGCACCACCTTCGATTGGTCCTTCGTCAATGTTCAACCCACACCATTTTAGACTATCATATATGTTCTGTTCAGCCCCGGGAACCAATCTGGTACGATCAGTATCTTCCAAACGAAGTATAAACTGACCTCCAGTATTTCTAGCAAGCAACCAATTATATAAAGCTGTTCTTAATGATCCCAAATGTAAATATCCCGTGGGTGATGGAGCAAATCTGGTTCTAGCAGGTTCAGTGGGATGAATTGATTGATTTAATCCCTTTTTATTGCCTTGTTTTTTACCGACATTTAACCCTCCTCTCAAGTTGATCTTACTAGAGTACCATCGACCAAAGATGAAGCGTCGTATCATTGATAGTATCTGTTGATGACTTGTGGGTCAAACTATCAACTTGGATTTTGTAGGATGCGCTTTTTTTTCACAAATCGATTTCTTTAGTTTGTGTTTGTCAAAAGTTAACCAATAGCAAAATTCAAGAAAACATTGACTGATTTTGTCTTTTCAAGCTAAACTAAGATTTTTAACTAACTTACTTTATTGTTGTTCCTTTTTTTTAGCAATTTTATTCATGAATCCACCCGCTGAAGTTGAATCCACCCTTTTTTTGCAGCAATTGAATTTGGTATATTACAATTTCTATCTTGATAAACTGTTTGAAAATGATGACCTTTTGGTGCTTTATGAAGATGAAAATAAGCTAACCAATGAACCTGGGCTCCCTACATGTGTCACACAGGAGCCTGATACTGTTAGAGAAGGATTTTTTGAAAAACAAAACCGACCTATACTTGAACCAGGAAACAGTCGAAAAAAAGCAAGACAAAGTTGTCTGAGGTGTGTTGAGCAACATTTATCAAGTATTAGATTCCCACAATCAACAAGTTTAGCTAAATCACCCTTATTATTTCACAAAAATGCTCAAACCAGGGTTAATGAAGCGAGGACAAAAATACCACATTTCGCCATATCACCTAATCAAGCCACCAAACAAAATTTATCACCAACTGGCTCCTTATGCCATGATTCTTTCAATTTTAACCCAAAAAAGACAAGTCTTTGCTATCCGGTATCGAAGAATCTCAAGCTTCGTAGTTTGACTACTCCCATGCCTGGCAATATCTTCAAGCAAATGTTGGTATTTGAAAAATTCTACTCAAAGTCGAGATGGAACAAGGGTCTCAAAGAAAATTGTGAATCCCGTTACAAATAAATCTACAAATAAAAGCTTTCACTGTTAAAGCAAATAGTTCGATCAATATACCAGCTATCGAATTTTGTAGTTATTACCAAATATCCCCAGAATTTTACAAATATGGAAAAATAAGAAAAGTTATTTTAATATAAACTGGAGTCCAAGTTTGAATTTATGGATCTCAAAAATAATCTTACCAAGTATAAATATTTATGGGGATCACCGGATTTTCTTAATTAAAACTCTTTCTCTAAAGTCAAACAACAAAAATTAAGTTCATTCTCATATATCTTGTATGCATTTACTACAATATTACTTTCTTTCCACCTAAACTGAATTATCTTCGATTGTTCCTTCTCCTAGAACCCGAAAATCAAGTTGACTAAATATTCTTCAAAGTAGGTAAAAAATATTGGAACTTCACAACTTGCCTCTGACAACCCAAACAAACATACTAAGACCCATATTTTCCAGAGAAATCTTTTCATAAATTGTGGTTACTAAATCCAAGTCGAATTCCAATTCTCCCCCTTCAGAGTATCTATATACTTTATTCTAATCTATAATGAAGTTTTTTTTGCAGCCAATTTCGCAACCAATTAAGAACTTGATACTTAAGGTAAAACCGTAACTTTTGAGCACCTTAGATACAGATAATTTTTATACTTGACTAGGTTCACAGAGAAGTATTCTAATGTTTTGGTGACCGATAATCTTTTAAACCAAACTAATTTTCCAGATTCGAGATCTACAAAGTTTTTTGTAATATTATCAAAATACTAAAGATGAGTTTCAAACATGGATTGTTTTGAGTTACTAGGAACAAATTGCTTCTTTTTGCAGACTAACTAATTGAAATCAGCAATAGTTTATAGAGAGAACGTGTAAATAGCAACCGTTTAGTCATAAGTGACATTTTTAGGTTATAATAGGTCTTATGCTATTGTACTTGACTCAGTGATCTAAGCACTTGGGTGCTTAGATCACAGAGCTCAATGCAATTTGCCAGCGTGCAACAGGATTTGGTAAAAATGCCAAAAAAAATTAGTTTCTCTAAGGGGTTTAAAAATTTGATACTGATGCTGTTGAAATTCTTAGTCCAGAAACTATTTAACTAACCAAGTAATAGTAAAGAAACTTGGTGTATCTTCAAATTAAATAATCAGAATTTTCAAGACATTTTGAAAACAGATTAAGTTACCAAACAATGCACATCTTTGGTAAGACTATGAAAAATCATCAAAGCATTTAAATTTCGCCAAAATATACTCCCTTTTATAGATTGTTTATTTCTATGAAATCGAAATCTGAAATGTGGTCAATTACCCCCTAATTGGATTCAGAAATAAAAAACTGATATTTTGGTAGGAAACTAGAGATTGCTGGTGGATTCAACATATTTATGGGGTGTATTATATTGGTAGGTCTAAGATAGCTACAGTAAACGTTTGTTGATTTTCAAAGCTACTAAATTTACGACTACTCTATCCATTGAATATACTTGTTGATGTTACTCCACTGATCCTATTGTGACTTGAAAGGAGGTGCTAGCCAAAAATGACTAGATTAAGACATAGTAATTATTGGACTTTCTCCTGGTTTCTACGTTCACATAAATTCTAGTAATATTTACTTTTCATATTTGTTTAGACAAGAACTAACTGTTAATATCAAATTCACGATAAACCAAAACTCAGTATCAAAAATATCATAATTACGGTCATAATAAGTACCAGAAATAGCGTAATTGTAATGATTATAATAATTATCACAAATATTATCGTTATCAGCATTGTAATTAGTATTGTAATTGGTATGTTGGTTGCTTGTCATTGTCTATTATTTTCCATTATTTTCCATTATTGTCCATGATTGTTTTGTCAATAGTGGTCATAATTTCATAATTTTTTTTCACAATTCAAGCTAAACATGCACAATTTCTACATTATTAATCAATTTAACAATGATTATTCTCCATTCTTCTACAATTAATACTCTAATTCATTATCTACCACATATTCTTATATAATAACCGGCGATCCTGCATACACTCTAGAATTTCCATGATCAAAATGATTTAAAGGGGGTTGATGGCAAATTTGATTTTAGAGGTAAAAGTTGAAACAATTGTAGTTGTAGACTTTTTAAAGGATGTGTCGGTCTAAGAAGGAATCTCGTGATAGTACGATTGATCGTGACAAGGAGCTTGAGAAATTGTATTCGAATTTAGAGGAATTTCATACTAGTTCCAACGAGGTTGCAAATGCAGTAGTTAATATTGCTAAGGATGTTTTATCAGAATTTAATGAAAAAGCCAAAGAACAAAGTAAAGATTGGTTCAGTCAATTTGATCGTGAATCTCAGGATAGATATCAAAATTTTCGTCAACAATTTAGAAGTTTTTTCTTAGATGAAGATAATTTAGATCAAGATTGTAAATCGGATCGATTTTCGAAATTTCATCAATTAAGAGATCGTTTTTTCAATCCTAGAAAAGATTGGTGGGATGGTGAATTAGGTGGATCTAATCACGAAGGATTATTGACCCCTTTACAAGGATTATTGACTGGTAGTGGAAGAACACCATTTGGATTATATGCATACAAAACTCCATCCACTCAATTGTATAACGATTGTGTCAACAAAAATGGAGAATCAGTATGGGATTCTCAAGGTTATTGGAGGTGTCTTTTCCCCAACCTGGAAATTCCTTTGGATTTTTTGAAATATAAGTCGGAAAAATTATCATCAGAAATATTAACTAAAGAAGATTTAAATCTGGCTATTCAATTGAACGGAGTTGACCCTAATAGTCTGACTTTGGATTTAAACAAGCAAGGGTTATATTTCCGAAAATTTGATGATTATTTAAATTGGAAAAATTTAATGTATGAAAACATCAAAGCTGCTAAACAAAAGAAAATGAAGAAATTTATTAATGATAACAAAGACAAAGTCGATTCTCAAGATAAACATGTAATTTCTTCCACTTTACAATCAAATTTATCTACTAATCCTGATTCCAATTTAGTCGAATTGAAAGAAATCAAAACAGAATTTTTTAATGATGGTACTTCTTTGACTACTAAAATAACAAAATCAAAACCTTATGGTGCTGAAAAATGGGAGAATGTAAATGAAACCGTTGAAAAAGGCGATTCATCTAATTCAAAAGGTTGGTTTTGGAAATAATTAAAGACTAAAACATGATAATTAACAGTTTCATAAAAAATTAAATTCAAAAGAAAAAAATTACTGTTTTTTCTTTGCTTTTCCCATTTTTGGGATTTGTTTTGTTGTTATCTTGGTTTGGTTTGATGTTATGGATTTTTTGTATATAGTTTTATAATCCTTGACAGGTGGGATTGATTTTTGATTGTTTAGTCAATTTTCCAAGGTTTAATTTTTTTTTTTTCATACTTTGAATTGTTCTCTATATATTTGATGCTTGCTCTACATTATGAATATATATTTACAACTTATCTTTCATATTGGTGTCGTTATTGTTTCTTGCTTGCAATTAGTATGGCGATCATGTGACCTTTAAACCAACATTAAATTCCCAATTTGATTAGTATAAAGACAACTATAGAGGTAGCATGAATCCATTGAACAAGATAATCTTCTTATCGGCGTTCTTAGCATCGGGTTTTTTGTTGATTCTTTTATCATGTGCTTTATTTAATAACTACAAGCCTTTATGGGTAATTTTAATCTTTTTGATAGCTCCTTTACCGAATATAGTGGCACAATCTGTCGATAATGGGCGGGATAACTTTCTTACATTCAATAACGATAGCAATACTGCCAGTTCATTGCAAGAGTTTTGTCGATCTTTGACGGGATTTTTGGTGGTTAGTGGAATTGCATTACCATTGACATTCTATCATTGTCAATTGATTGAATTCGGATCAATGGTCATGAGTATTATAGGAGGATTGATTGTCTATGGAGATATCATAATATTTATCTGGTTCTTCTCTGAAGAAGATGACGAAAATGATGATTTTAATTTTTAATATATTGCATTACCATAAATTTGTTTTAAATCTCAACAATAAACCTGATGTATTAATAGGTTCAGTTCAACATCAATAGAAGTAAAATTTTAAATATTTGTATAATTTGAAAACTGGGTTTTTTTAAGTAAACTTTTATATAAATCACCCATTTTGTTTAGTTTATAGTATATGGCATTTCCAGCTTTATAATATATATTACACGTTTTTTGACATTAATGATAATAGTTATTGATATCGTCAGTACAATTATTTGGTTCTAATTATTATACAATTGTCATATACCCGTATATGTTTAACTTCTATAGTAAATAAACAACCTTCCCCTTTCCTACCCATGTAATTTTCAGAATTTAATCTAAAATCAAATTTTTTTAGTTCAATACTACTAATAATAGTATTAGTATTGCCGTCAAAGTAACAATGGTCACTAAACTACCATTTTCTTGACATCTTCTTCTAAAATCAGCTAATTTGTTTCGAGCATTATTTAATCTAAAAGCAGCATTGTCAACTCCTTGCTCTAAATCATTCAAAATTATCATATGATCATCCAACTCTGAATTTATCGTTATCCCAATTTGATGTTGATTTCTTATCAGTTGATGTAAAAATTCAAGATCATCATCTTGTTGTAATAATTGTTGTTGATGTTGAGCATATATTTGTTGATTTGATTGGGCATCAAACGATTCAACATCAGTACTCGAATCATTTACATGATCGCTATATGGTTCATAAGCACGAGATCCCATCAATTGTTGACGATTTTCAAATTCTTGGTGTGACTGCTGGGGTTGTTCTTGCACTTGTTGGTCCTCAAGATTGTCCTTAAACCGGACTGACTTTGAGTCTCGTTTCACCAATTGGGGTTTATCAATAGTCTTCAATTCGAACGTATAAGGTTGTACATCCAATTCATCATCTTGTAGTTCATCGATTAACGAGGCATAATTCTTGACCAAATATTTAAATTCTTGTTCAAATTTTTCCGTATCTTCTCCTTTAGTTGCCAAATTGTTAAGGTCGTCTTGCAAGTAGTTCAAATGTTTCAATATCCTCTCCAATAAGTTAATCAAATCGTAGTTATCGTTGTTTGATGGCGTTAGCTTCAATATTTGCACCAACCGCTGCCTCTCTTCGATTGTCGACTCTAATTCGTAAAGGTAGATGCTTGCTTTGTTAATTGACGTCTGAATATCCTTGAGACTGGGCATCCTTGCTTGTATCGAGACTTGGTTCTGTTGTTGGCGTATCTACTACCAAAGTTTTCGATTCTTTGCGACCGTGAAATTTGGTAGTAAACTGAATCGTTTAGCAAGTTCGTTTGATAGTTGGGTTGCAAGGACGTTAGCGGTGCTAGGAGATACAACAACGTTGAGGGTCAATCATGTTCTCTAAACTTAAGAACTTTTCCGAAGACGTAGCGAAAAGTATCAGTGAATTGAGTATAAACGAACAACAGGCTCAGAGTCTAAGAACCAAGGGGTTGATGAAGGAGTTGAAGAATAACGCCGGAATATTGGCTACGAAGACACCCAATGAAGCTGAGTTGGTTCAACCTGAAGATGAGCCGGTAGAAACAAGCTCGGGTAAAACTGGCGGGCAAGAAGTTAAGAAAGATGCAAAAGATATTGAACGAGAAGTCAAAGGTGGTGAGCAACAAGCCAAAGATAGTTCAATCGAAGCCAAAGATAGTAAGCTGCAAGTTGATGGAGGTGAAAATGAAGTTGAATATGATGGCAAAAATGGTAATGATGCCAAATCAGAAAGAAATTCTACTAAAGTCAAACAAGAAGATTTGAAGGTGAACGAGATAAATTTGGATGAACTTTCGCCTGTATTAAGATCAAAGATGAAAAAGTTTGCCAAATATGAAGAAAAGTATCCAATTTTGCTAGAAGCTTTCAAAATCGAAAAAAGAAAATCAGAACTAATCACATCTTTTGAAAAAGTTTTACGGGAATGTACTCCTATTTCATCGATATCGGATGCAGGTTCTCTTGTAGAATATTTAAATGAATTAAATGAAAGATCGTCTAAGTTAAATCAAGAGATTAAGAAATATCATCGAGAAAACGTCGATTTGACTAAAAGTAATAATCAGTTAACTAGTCAAATAACGAACTTGAATTTGAAAATTGAAAGTTTGCAAGATAATACTGCCGATGAAACTTTAATAAAAAGTTTGAATGACGATTTGAAGCTTAGAAAGTCAGAAATCGACCAATTGGAACAAGCAAATTTTGAATTGAAACAAAAGTTAGAAAAATCACAAAATGATCCAGATTTAAAATTAGAATTTGACAAATTATTGGAAGAAAAGAATGAATTAATAGAGAAACTTAATCAACAGGAGAAAGCTACTGCTAATCTTAATTCCCAAGAATTGAATGAAAAGATTCTCGACTTGGAATCAAAGCTTGCAAAATTAACCGAGGACAAAAGCAATCTAAATATAGAGCTTGAAACTATAATTGGTAAAAATTCCACGCTTATTACTGAAAACTCCACCTTAAAATTGGGATTAGAAAAGTCAGATATTCAAGTGAAAGATCAAGCAAAATTAATCAATGATTATGAAGTGAAAGTAAAAGATTTGAAGAAGCAAATTGAAGTACTCAGTAGCAATATAGAAAGCAATAATACATCAAAGGATACATCAACTTCAACTGCCGGCAAAAAGAAAAATAACAATAAAAAGAAGAAAGGTAATCTTAATACCACCAAAAATGTGGATACCGAAAATTCTAGCCAAGGTCAAACTCTTGAGGATGTAAAACAACAATTGGACACAGTCATTAGCGAAAAAAATTCAATTGAGCAAGAATTGAATAAACTCAAAAAAGAATATGAATCAAACGTCAAAAATCTCGATGAGTCTAATAAAGAAAGAAGAAAATTGAGAGAAGACTTGGATTCAAAGATTGAGGAACTTGATAGCATGAGAGACCTGTTGAGAGATCTTGGTAATGATTTATGCCAAGCTAAAGATGAAATCAAAGAATTGAAGTTAAAGAGCAAAGACACTGCTAAAAGCAAAGATCTCAACAATGGTATAGATGACATAGCAAACATGGAGAGAATAAATAATGAACTTGAGAAGTTGAAGGAAAATAATTATTTACTTGAAATAGATATAAAATCAAAGAATGAGGAAATTAAAGCAAAAGTAGCAGATATTGATATATTGAACAGTGAAAAGGAAGTTTTAAACGAAAAAGTTGCCGAACTTTCAAGAAGATTAAAATCAGAATTAGCGGAGAATAAATTTCAGATAACTAAACTTGAAGAAGATTTATCTACTCACTTGAAAAATCTTGAAACTACAAAAGCTTCAGAAGAATCTTACAAGTCTCAGAGTCAAGAATTAGCAACAGAAGTACTGAGTTTAAATAACAAGATTACTTCACTTGAAAAAGAAATTGTCATATTAAAGAAGGAAAAATCTGAAATGAGTTCGAGAATAGAGGATTTGAATAAGCATAAAGGTAACGATGCGTCACTTAAATTAGAAATTGCCTCTTTATCAACATCTTTAAATCACAAAGATGAGCAAATACGAGAATTCAAAGATAGGATTGTTGAATTTAACAAACAAAAAGATGAATTAAATCAACAAATATCTAATTTGAAACTTACAAATCAAAATCTTGAATATGAGAATAAATTTTTACTTCGAGAAAAATCTAATTTAATAAACAAGCAAGAGCTAGCTGCTGAAAGGAACACAACTCTATCTAATGAATTAAGTAAAAAGCAAATCGAGCGTCAAACGATTGCAACAGAATTAGAAAAATTAAAAACCAAGTATGATTCAATTGTTAAAGAAAAGCTTTCCATCAATGATAGCATAGAATCATTCAGGCAAGAATATGAAGAATTATCCATGAAATCAAAGGAGACATCAATGAGAATAGAAAACCTAGAGGATGAGCTTAACGAATCTAGAACGTTGCTTCAAGAAAGGACTCGAGAAATAATAACATTTAAGCGATTATTAGCAGATGCAGAAGAGTTTACTAAAACTCAAGAATCAAATTTGAAATTAGAAATTAAAAAAGCCTATGAAGAAAAAAATGAAATGGAATCAGAAAATCAAAAATTGATGAGACGATTACAACGAGAAGCCAATGAATATAAATCAGTTACTGATAATTATTTATCAAAAATAAAAGCTTTAGAAAATAATCTTCAAGAATTAAATAATAAATATGAATTGTTAACTAGCAAATCTACGAGTGATGATAATCAAATGAATGAAGAAGTTCAAAAGACGATTGAAACTTTACGTCAATCTTTACAAGCAACTTCCAAACGAGTACGTGATTATGAAACCATAAATAATACTTTGAAAAAATTGAATGAAGAATCTAATTTGAAATTTGACAGACTTTCTAAAAACTATAAAATCCTTACTCAACAATATAGACAAATGAAATCTCCAACTCAGACCACTAACTCCACCCGAGAAAATTCTTTTGAATCACCTCGAGAATCTTTAGACAATTCAACTTCTGAAAAAGGAGCTAATATTGCATACTTGAAAAATGTTCTTCTAGGGTTCTTTGAACATAAAGAACAACGAGATCAATTGCTACCAGTAGTGAAAACTATTTTCAACTTTACTGCTGAAGATGAGAAGAAATTTCTTGTAGCATTAAAATGAAGATGGAAAAGCCGCCTAACCATGAGATGCGCATCGCTAAGTTTTCATTGATGAACATCACCAATAGTTACGATAATAAGTAGATAGCATAGATTATAAGTAAACTGATAATGCAAGATCGTTTTGATCAGAAGAAGAAGTCAATTCTACTGGAAATTGCCGCTACCTTGGCTAATTCTCCTGATGCTTCACCTAAGGGTAGTATTGATGAAATATGTATACCAATCATGAATTTGATCAATAATAGTAAAGATATGGTAACGACATCTTCATGTTCTGGACGGGTTTCGGTATTTCTTGAAGGAATCAAAAATGTTGCTGATGGTGATATGAAGATTGGATCTAAAGGAAATGAAGGTAAATGGATATTTGTTACTCATCAACCGGATGACTTGAATAATTGGTATGATAGCATTAATTTCGAATTTGATACTAGGGTTGAAACTGATTTGAATACTCGATATATCTTGTATAAATTTGAACCATTGATCTTACATGTGAAGTGTCGAGATGACCAAACTGCTCAAGATTTATATAATTGTGCCATGGGGTGTGGATTTCGAGAATCAGGAATTGGAAGCAATGGAAATGTTGCTATCAGAATCTCAATAAAACTAGATATTCCTATTGGCTATTTATATCAAGATCGTTATATTTTGGTTGTAGATAAACAGTATCTTAAATTGATTACTGATTTGTCATTAAATCGATTCACAGAAAATTTCAAGAAATTGAATCATTTATATGATTCCATTGAAGCAATGATTAATCGGGAGAAAGTGAATTCTGTCGTTGAAACCAAAGAACAAAGAAGACAACGAAAAATTCAAGAAGGTATGGCAAGAAAACTCAGTATTCAAAGACAAAAGAATGAGAAAGCAGACAAGCACGAAAACGCAGACAAGCATGAGCAAGAAGAGAAGCATGAGAAACAAGATTTAGAGGCAAATTGAATAGATAGATACAATCAAAAAGTTTTTTCGTACAAAAAATCGGCTTCATTATATGTTTTAAATGGTCTCAATATGATGACTTTCAAGTTGTTCGTACATTTTTCAAAAACACCAAAATTTCTTAGTTGTCTAACGAACTTTTCAGTGAATTACCAAATGAAGCACGCCCAAACTAAGATTCAGCTAGTTTTCTAGAGTTAAAACTTGCAAATTCTGGTGGAATTTCTGCTTTTTCAAAAAAATGGAGTTTTTCAAAATTTGAAAGGGCCAATTCCGAGTTAAGGTCAGTTACTGCTATATTTTTTGTATTTAGTTATTGTTTTATACTTGCCTGCGCTACTAGCACTCATTTTGTAGAAATATATTAATCATCCCATTTGGTTGCGAGTGAAAAATTTTATACTGTAGAAGGAACATACTTAACAAGAATCAATAATGGCAGCTCCAACAGAGAAATTGGAGAGTTTAAACATTCAAGAGACTGGAGAAAAGCCAGAAAACGTCAGTGAAACTGGTACTGGCGAAGTAATTTTGGGTGAAGATGGTCAACCATTGTCAAAGAAAGCATTGAAGAAATTAGAAAAGGAAAGGGAAAAAGCAAGGAAGAAAGCAGAAAAAGAAGAACAATTGGCTAAAGAAAAAGCAGCAAAGGATGCTCTTGCTGCTAATGATCCAGCTAAAGTCAATTATGGAAAATTACCATTAATTAATTCTTCGACTAAAACTGGTGAAACCAGAGTTCAATTCAATCAATTAAGTAGTGCTGATGATGGTAAAGAAGTTCTTTTTAGAGCTAGACTTCATACTAGTAGACAACAAAGTGCTGGTTTCTTATTTTTGACTTTAAGACAACAATCTGATACCATACAAGCATTATTGAAAGTTAATAAAGAAACTGATTCTAAGGCTATTTCTAAACAAATGGTCAAATGGGCTTCATCTATTTCTTTAGAATCCATTGTTTTAGTGAGAGGTATCGTTAAGAAAGTTGATGAGTTAATAACTTCAACTACCGTTCAAGATGTTGAAATTCATGTTACTCAAATTCATACCATCCAAGAAACTCCAGAACAATTACCATTGTTAATTGAAGATGCCGCTAGATCTGATGCTGATGCCGAAGCTTTGGGATTGCCAGTAGTTAATCTCGACACTAGATTAGATGCCAGAGTTATTGATTTGAGAACCCCAACAAATCAAGCAATTTTCAAAATTCAATCAGGAGTTTGTCAATTATTTAGAGAATTTTTAACTAAAAAAGGGTTTACCGAAATTCATTCACCAAAAATCATTGCTGCTGCATCAGAAGGTGGTTCAAATGTTTTTGAAATTTCTTATTTCAAAGGTAAAGCATATTTAGCTCAATCACCTCAATTATATAAACAACAATTAATTGCTGCTGATTTTGAAAAAGTTTTTGAAGTTGCCCCAGTATTTAGAGCCGAAAATTCTAATACTCATAGACATATGACCGAATTTACCGGGTTAGATTTAGAAATGGCATTTGAAGAACATTATGATGAAGTATTAGACGTTTTATCAGAATTATTTATTTTTATTTTTGGAGAATTAAAAGCTAGATTTGGGAAAGAAATTGATACAGTTAGAAAACAATTCCCAGTTGAAGATTTCAAATTACCTGCTGATGGAAAAATGGTCAAACTTCATTTCAAAGAAGGTATTCAAATGTTAAGAGATGCTGGTAAAGAAGTTGGTGATTTTGATGATTTATCGACTGAAAATGAAAAATTATTAGGAAAATTAGTCAAAGATAAATATGATACCGATTTCTATATCTTAGATAAATTCCCATTGGCCATTAGACCTTTCTATACTATGCCAGATTCCGAAGATCCAAGATATTCTAACTCTTATGATTTCTTCATGAGAGGTGAAGAAATCTTATCAGGAGCACAACGGGTTCATGATGCTGAATTATTGAAACAAAGAATCGAAGCCCACGAAGTTGACCCCAACGTTCCTGGATTACGTGAATATGTTGATGCCTTTTCCTATGGTTGTGCTCCTCATGCTGGTGGTGGTATTGGTTTAGAAAGAGTTGTTATGTTTTTCTTAGATTTGAAAAATATTCGTCGTGCTTCTTTATTCCCAAGAGATCCAAAAAGATTAAGACCATGATCCCTTTCCCAATTAATTGTTTCAATTACTTGTATCTACTTATATAGTCTATTATACTATACTCTACTATATACTAAATAAATTGATCTCTTCTTATCTTCAATTTTGTCGATTACCCTTTAGGGATTCACCCGGTTTATATGCAGTCGCAGGTTCTTTGGGTTTTGAAATTTGTAATTGTAAGTCAAGGGAAGTTACAAGGGTTATAAACTAGGTAAGTTGCTTATACGGAGTAAATAAGTGAATTACGGGTTGTATTGATTTAATTTATATTAATTATCCTAATTTGGTTGGGATTTTGTGGCGGTTTGGTTAATATTGATAAGATTTTGGGGGTAAATAATCATCCAAGATATGGAAGCAACATTAATACCCAATCCCAACGATACTAATGCTACGATATTGTTGATGGGGTTAAGAAGAGGAGGGAAATCTTCAATATGTAAAGTTGTCTTTCATAATATGCAGCCTTTGGATACTTTATATCTTGAAAGTACATCAAAACCAACAACAGAACAATTTTCATCATTGATTGGACTTTCAGTAGTTGAATTACCAGGACAATTAAACTATTTTGAACCCAACTATGATTCTGAGCGATTGTTTTCTAGTGTGGGAGCTTTGGTGTATGTTATTGATAGTCAAGATGAATATTTGAATGCGTTAACCAATTTATCAATGATTATTGAGTTTGCTTATAAAGTCAATCCCAAGATTAATATAGAAGTGTTGATCCATAAAATTGATGGATTATCCGAAGATTATCGTATTGATGCTCAAAGAGATATTATGCAAAGAACTGGTGATGAATTATTAGATTTGGGTTTAGATGGAGTCCAAGTTAGTTTTTACTTAACATCAATTTTTGATCACTCGATTTATGAAGCATTTTCAAGAATTGTTCAGAAATTAATTCCTGAATTACCAAGTTTAGAGAATATGTTAGATAATTTAGTAGTTCATTCATCAATCGATAAAGTATTTTTATTCGATGTTAATTCAAAAATTTATGTTGCTACCGATTCTTCCCCAGTTGATATTCAAACTTATGAAGTATGTGCTGAATTCATTGATATAACAATAGATTTAGATGAATTATATGCTGAAACTGATCGACAACAAAATTCTAATAATCAAAATAATAATAATAATAGTGATAGATTTTTTACGTCTCCTGAAGATATTAGATCAATAAGTCATTTATCTAATGGTTCGATTTTGTATTTAAAACAAATGATTCGAGGTTTAGCTTTAGTAGCATTAATAAGAAATGATAATACCAGAAGTAATGGTATTAATGGTGGTAATAACAATTCCACCAATAGCAATAGTAATAATAATAACTCATCTTCAAAATCCAATGATTTCAAAAATTCTAATCTCGATAATTCTTTGACAATTATTGATTATAATGTCAATTTATTCAAAAGTGCATTAATGAAAGTTTGGAAAAATTCTAAATACATTACTGAAGATGAACAACAACAAATTGAAAACCAAGGTGTTGCCACTATTGAATCTGCACTTTCATAGATGATGCAAACCACATAAAACAAACCACTCGAGTTGTTATTTTTTTTCAACTTGACTTACTTGATGTCTATAACATCAAATACAAATTTTATACCAAACTGGTGAAATCGTTACATTAGGTTTACAGTTATGAAATAAATAGAATTTTAATATATTTAACCACAAACTTACACTATCAAATATAGAACAATAGATAATTTAGTGACAAAAATAGTAAATTAGTAAATACCCTCGAGATTTACGAAAATAACCTTCAAATACAAACCATAAACAATAATCTCTCGTTTGAGACACTATGGTTCATATGATTGAGCTAGCCTATATATATATATATATATATCTTGTAACTAAATAATGATGTCGCTTTTTTTTGAATGAAATCACCAAATTTTAATTCAAAAAAAAGATACATTATTAACAATTCCAATACAAAGTATTTAGAAATCGGATAGAAAAGAAATCAAAAATTTAAAGATCCACACTTCTCAATCCTATCGATATTCAAAGAATATCGATAAAACCAATGAAAAGTTGGCATGAATGCTCATGGCGCTGTGCAATGCCTCTTAAGCAATCATGGTTATGAAACTACTTGATCTTCCATAACATCTCCAGGTAAGTATGAAGAAAAAAAATCATAAATGAGGAAAGTTGACGACTTTTATACCAAAAAAAATTTGGACAACTTACCCGGACATTTTTGAAAATGTGGTATTTTTCTGGTTCTATGTATAATGTTAAAGAAGATGATATAATACATGGTATAATGATAGTCAAATACAAAGTGCTAAAGAGGAAAATATTTTCCAAGGGAAAATGGTATAAATATAATCAAATATTGTATTTTTCTTAGTCAGTTTTGGTGTATTCACGAGAATAATAAATTTATGGTTTAATGATAAATGGTAAGCTATATTATTTTGTATTGTAATATGATATCAGGTCTATATAAATAAATATTATTTGAGGTATGCAGGTATTGCTACTTATACCAATTTGTACTCCACTAAATGATACTTCGTTTCTCCAACGTTACGTATGTATAAGTAATTATGTGATTCCGGAATTTGGGCAGTTATTAACCCTATACCTTGATAAACACCCGAGTTTAGGTTTAAGTTCCCAGTAGAAATGAATCCAATAACATCAGAAAGATCTAAATTCTTTTGACACCCTTTTACAAGCTTATAAGGATATATTCTTGCATTATCATGAATGGTTCCATCTTGGGCAATTTTGACACTGATTTGCATTAATGGAAGCGGAGTTGTTTCAATATCTCTTAAAGAATTAATTTGATAACTACCTTCAATAAATTGTTGATGAAATTGATTATTTTTATCAAAAATGTCAATTGGAATTTGTTGGGGTACTTTATCGATAGTTTTAGAAAATTGTTTTAAATCATGCAAACTCCGGATTGTTCGATTCAATGTCATAGGATCATATTGAGCAAAATCAGGCTGCTCTGATATTAATTGCTGTCGGGATAGATTCTTCCATTTTCTTATAAAACAAGTATTACGTAAACTAGTCCAATCACATTTGAATGGTCCAATATAATCGGGATCTTGATAGTCTTCTAAGTGATCTTTTTTATGATGTTTGGGGATTTTATTATACTTTTCTTGATTTAATTTCCCGATGCTTTCATTATATTGCCACCCATCTCTCAACCATGGATAATCTTGAGGAAAACTTCCAGTTTCATGCTCAAAATTTATTTGATCTATTTGCTTAATGCCTCCAATTTTTATTTGCTTAATCTTAACTGCACATATCCACAAAGGTAAAATCCAATACCATGGGGCAATTAAACACCAATTATAAGCAGATGTCTTAGTTATTAAAATTGGTACTTTACTTGTGGCAACAATTTTTTCATCGAGTGAATTTTTTGTGGATAAGACTCTACTAAACTCCCGATTAATCGATTTAATGGAAAGCTGATTGTTATACGATTCTTTTCTACCTGATGATGACAATAGGTTATTGACAGTTGATAATTCAACTAAATTTAGTGATACTAACTTCAAAATCGTCTTATTTGTTTCAACATTGAAATCAACATTTTCTTCATACCTTATAGGGATATCAGATGGTTTTTTCCAAAATCTTGGATCCCGAATATCGAAGGAAAAGGTTGTACCTACGGGTATGATACCAGAATCACTAATTTTTATAGTTTCAATCCAAGTTTGTTTTATTTCTGGTGAAACCAAACCTAAATGTAGTATTTTGCTTATAGTTCTTATTGAGTTTGGACCACTTAAGTCTAAACTACCAAGGGAGTATCGACAATCAAAAATAGTTGAATTCGAATCAAGTTTCTGCTGGAGAAGTTCAAAGACATCTTCATAGATTGATGGATGAACTCTTATAAGCATCTTCCCAGTTTGAATATTTGCATAAATCAAAGTTTGACCAACTAATTTATCATTTAACTTAAGCCACCCATTATAACTTTTTTTGCCATATAGAATAGTTTCAGGTACTTTATTCTTATATTTTGTGATGTTCAAAATGAAGTCTTTGAAACTTTGTTCTTGCTTTATCTCAACAATCAAGTTATTATAATAACAAGTATCAAACAAGATTGTTCCTTGTTTTGATTGACGATTCATCAACCTAAAGCACTTTTGAGTTGGGGTTAATGGGATTTGAAATCCATATTGTTTAATCATATGAAATCGTTTAGCATGCCAAATATGAGTTGGTAACCAAACAAATTGATTTTGACGTTTATAATATCTTATATTACCACAAGGTTTAGGAGCCAATTTCCCGATACCGGTATTATCATAGGAACCCAAAATGTTATTCAATCGTTTACTCCCAGCTTGACTTTGTAATTGTTGAGCTTGTTGATTTAGAATTGATAATTTTACTCGTAAATTCAATTTCTTATTATACAATTCAGGATTTGGAATAGCTTTTAAAGATTTTAACCGATTTCCTAGTTTCAATAACTTTTTCGCCATTCGAATTTGGTATAATTGTCTACCAGTACTCTTTGATTTTTTCACTATATTAGTTGGATTAGAATTCATTTCTCGTAAAGCCCGATTTCGTAGCCGTTTAGGAATTCGCTTCACATTATGAGAAGCAGTTCTTCTTCTCATAACCCGAGGCAAACTTTGAAATACTCTAGTTGCTGAAGCATACTTGGAGTTTAGCTGGGCTAGTTCAAATGCCTTGATTTCAAACGATCGAGCATCTAAAAATTCAGGAATTGACAATCTCTCTCGGTTGATAATACTAGAGTCATTATTCTCAGTCTTTATAACTCGACTATTGTATAGTTTGGCCTTCTTACTGTTGAAATTCGCTTTGGGTCCCATAGAAGTCGGTTACTGGTAACTACAATTCTTAGCGCACTGATTTTTCAATGAGCACCAAATCAAATTTGAAGCTCACGGAAACGATGAAGAGCAAAACGTAGCTACTGTAAAAAGTACAGATGTATAATGAAGTATTGGTGTATCATGAAGTATTATTGTATCATGAAGTATTAGTGTATCATAAAGTATCAATTTTTGTTAATCTCCTCGATCTCTATATTTGCTACTAAAAAAGTTCTATAAAATACTATTGGTTTTAGGTGAATTGACCACGGCAAGTGTGATGAATATGCTGAACAGTAAACAGCAAAGTGTAGTGAGTGCGCTGAACAATTGTCATTGCAGTAAAGTATAGTGAGTGTGGTGAAGAATAGTGAATGCAGTAAAGAACAGTGAGTCTGGAGGATAGTGAATCTGGTTGACCATAATGTCCGCTGTATCGTGGGTTGTGAAGTGTGGTTGAATCTTGACACCATTTTACGATTGTATATGATGCAATATTGAACTTTGGTTCCACTCCTTACCAGAGCACTTTTAAATGATTTTCATAAAAGTTATAGCTGCATCTAAGTATCTAAAATACTGAAAATTGCTTTGTCGCTAGTCAGGACAACACAAGAACTAGTTTTTGAGTTTGCAATTGAAATCGCTTTCACAGCGCTATTGCCAACATTCTATTACTGCACTTGACTTTTGGAACCATCATGGTATACTTTACGATTTTTATTGACAGTTGAACCATCATGATATACTTCACAATCCTCATCGACAATTTTACTTTTTCAAGTAGGAATGAGTAAGGGTATGCTATCTTGCATAATGCAGCTCTGGTTGTAAATTTCATGAATGTTATAAAAAAATTTTTTAGTGCCTATGGAACTTGAAACTTAAACAGCACCAACGGCTGCTCTTGCAAATTCCAAACCAATTTGTTAATCGATGCCCGATTAAATTTCCCACTGATAATAATTGCTTTTGATTCACAAAATACGTTTAGTTAAATCTATTTGCCACCAGAGTGAATCAATGAATCTTATCTCTAGTATTCAAAGCTTTGTTTTTGATATTTTGATGATTGATGATGATATAAACCGTTTTTCTAATAATAGGCAATGGCATACAAAGTTTGTAAATGAGTATGATCCCTTTGCCACTCCGTAAGTATATTCATCATTTGATCTTCTAAAATCACATCTGATTGATCATCATATTCATCTTTATTTTTCTTTCTGAAATCATGAATCATATTCACTAATTTTAAAATTCCTTTACCTCCAATAATGGCATTCTCATTATCATCTTTGATATCAACATTAATTATATGTACAATTTGTTTAACATCACCATCGTCGTTATTACCATAATACCTCAATAATAAATCTTCAACAACACTATCAAAGCATCGTTCCTCACACGTTATCACTAAATCAAACTTACCGGCGTACAGATTACTCTGCCATTTCTCGGGAGCCTTCTTAACGTTCCGATTTCTATCCAACATTTCAATTAATCCATTATTTTCATACATCTTACGACATGGCTGAGATAATAAATCTTGATAAATATCTTCATATGGTGTTCCAAAACTATACACATTTGGTTTTTCAATACTAGGCCCTGGTAATCTTACTGATGACCCAGTTCCGTATGATTTTACATTGTACCCAGCATCTCGTAATTGTTTATGCGATTCCATAGATCTATTATTGTTAGAGGCACAAACAGTACATATCTTTAAACTATCCTCTCTCATCGTTTATACACAACCAACGCTCTTAAATCGCTTATACACTATAAAAGAAAAAGTGAATTTATATATTCTACTTGCAAATTAATCTGGTTCACAGTTTTTTAACATCACCAAAATTGAACACGTGACTCACAGTAAAACAATTACTTGACCAGCAAGTAAAAGTGATTAAACAGAGTGAATAAGGGGATTGAATCGATGATATTGTTTCATGAATATCTGTACTAGTGATTCATGTTTTTAATCGACTTAAAACAATAATTTCTTTAAATTTATTCTCATATTTTTCATAATTGTATGATAAATATCAACGAAATTGTTGTTAATGTCTAGGTTTATGGATAAGGAGTATGATTGATTGCTTCATGATTCGTTTTCCGTATGTGGAGTATGATTAATTGCTTCATAGGACTCATCGACGGGTAGTTCTACTAACACTTCTTCATCCAATTCTTGATTTAAATCAACAAATTCGTCATCTTCACTAGTTTTTTCATCCTTTGCATAGTGAATATCAACAAAATCATCACGAACATCCTCTTCACTAATATTGACAAAATCAGAAGGCCTTCTTTTTGAGTTTTTTTTAATACATTTGTGAAAATGAACAATAATATTGCCATTTTCATTACATTGAGTTTGAAAATTTGAGTAATCAGAATAATCAGTTAGTAAAATACCAATCATCATTGACGGATCTAAATTTGTGATATTCAAAGTCTGATAATTATGAGAATGATAAGTATCATATTGGATATTGTTGTCCAGATAATTTTGACAAAAATGGGGATCTAAGTAATACAAATCGTGATTATGATAGCCGATGAAATAAAAACTTGAAGATGGTTTACCACCAGCAATACCAACTGATTGCTTTAATGATAAGAAATGAAGTAAACTTTTATGATAGTAGTTATTTATCTTTTCAATACCTAATCTAACTGGGAATAAAATCAATAATCCCAGTAAATCTTGAGTGAATAATTTTAAAATTTGATCATCGTATAAATCACCATTTTCACTGATTAAAACTTTCAATTTTGGCAAATCAGGGATATTGGAATATCGCTCACATAATCTCAATATTGATAATGAAGCTGCATTAGGTCCAAACCACTCACCCGGCTGGACTTTCAATGGCAGCTCTCCGGCGATACCTATGAAATTATGCAATGAAAATGGACTTGACGTATTATCTTGGAATAAATCAATTACTCGCTTATCATCTTGAAAATACAATAATCTTAGAAATGCATTAGCTAGCAAACTCTGAGATGTTCTTATCATACATCCCCAGCCAACATCACTAGTAAAATTGTTCTTATCCATCAACTCATGAAACCGATAACCATTATTGAGTAACATATTCTTAGAAAACACCATCGATCCTAAGAATGTTAATGGATTGGGTCCATTAACACTTCGAGGGATAGGTTCAAACCCAAATCGATAGGTCAAACATATTTGCTGAGCCATTTTCTCTTCAGCTTCTTTGACATTAGTGTAAGAATAGCCCATAATTATGATCGGATTACCATCTGTTCCATTATCACCAATCACCTCTAAACTGTTGTATGAAGTAATTTGTCGCCAAATTTGTCCCAAACTAAACGAAAGACCGGGTGCTCCCCCTTTGTTACTATCACTTTCCAATGCTGCATCTCCATCATTGATCATATTCTCTAAGATCCAACTATACTCAATTCGATTTGTTTACTATTCAATTCTGCTTCTAATCATTTCACAGTTGCAAATCCACAGACCGTCCTGCATATTGTCCCTACTAACAAAAGTAATGATAAAGGCAATAGTAGAAGTTGATTTAGTTAAGATAGAGTAAGATGACTAAGAGAAGAACTAGAGGTAGCTCAAGAGGTGGAAGAGTTTCAACAAGGGGTCGAAAACCGTCAGGTCGAAAACCGTCAAATCGAAAACTGTCAGGTCAGAAACTGTCGGGTCAAAAACTGTCAAGTTTAGCTATTGTTGATGTTCCTGAGTTAATGGATCTACAGGAGAATATGTTTGTACCGAGTAATTCCAGTATGAAGTACAATTCAAGGCGGCCTGGAAGAAGGATGGTTGATGAAATAGAATATACTGATGCTCACCATGATGAAACTATGAGTAAGCCGTTACGATTTAGACCGATGGAGTTTGTCAAAGCAAAAGATATTTACGACCCAAGTGGCGATTTAAAGAGGCAGCAAGAAAAAGAGCAGTTGTTGAAAATATTGGAAACAAAAGCTGACGAATCAATACTACATGATAGCGATTTAAGTCAGATTTCCCAAGACGAAGAAGAAGAAGAAGAAGAAGAAGGAGAAGAAGAAGAAGAAGAAGAAGAAGAAGGAGAAGAAGAAGAAGAAGAAGAAGAAGAAGAAGAAGAAGAAGAAGAAGGAGAAGAACTGGGTTTTCATCAAAAGGGTCTTCATCAAGGGGGTACTGATTTGCATAAAGAATATATCGAGTGCAAGAAAAATCATGATCTAGGCAATAACTTTGAGCATGAGGTTGTAGTTAGCCATGAGTCACACATCGATGAAATTGATGATTTACAAGACGATAATGTTATTATACCGAAATCTACAGATTTCAATGAAAAGCATCTGAATCATTTATCGTTAAAAACGTTGAAAATACAGGACTCGTTACAAAAAGATAATGATGAAGATGAAGTATCGTTTATTCTTGACGATGAAGCTGATGAGGATTTAGGTTATTACCCAAATCAATCGATTGCTTCGTTATTGAGAAAGAACTTTATTAAGGGTGAGCTGGATTCATCAGTTGATTTACTGGAAATCAATGATTCAATTGAAAGTAATGGGTTAGAGTTCAACCCTGTATTGACAATAGGAAAAGTTTCTTTGAATACAACTAAAGATAAATACAACAATACAACTACAAACCTCATTTCAATTCAACTGTTAAATAGGAAAACTCAAGCAGGATTTGTTGAAGAAACTGATGAAGTGAAGTTTGAATCTGATAATTCTCTTGATGATAAAAATTCTGGCTATGAAGACTATGTTCACCAAATAATGAAAGGCATGCATGAAAACAGTGATTATGATAGCGATAATTATGAGAGTGATACAAATTTTGATATAATGGCTTCTTCAGATGAAGGATCTATCAAGGAAAGTTTGTCCGATCATAATACAGTTAGACAGCCTGATGGCGATCCCGAATATGGGTTTCTACCAGAAGATTTTGAGTTTGATGTTTCGAAAGTTTCAATCAGTAATATAAGGTATGGTATCAGAAACCAGTTTTACATAAGGTGTTTTGAACTCACAGGTTTAGATGAATTTGTTTGGATGGACGAGGAAGAAGTTATTGAATACGTAACACTGAATGGTGTCAAAGAACATAGAATACACAGTTTTTTGAAGTATGTGACTGGTGGATTGATAGAAGAGAAACCACTGCTAAAAGACGATTATTCTGATGTCTACATATCTGAGAACTCAGACGAAGAGGAAGAAGTGGTTGATGACGAAGATAACTTAAATGATCTATTGGAATTTGCTAAAGGTCTGTCTAAAAGTTTCTTGGGTACTGATAATATGGTTCCTACAGAATCGATCCAAACAAAAGGAAAGGGAAGAAAGAAAGTATTGGATCTTGATAAACATGATTTGGATACAGAAATCTTTCAATCTCTTCAAAATCAATACCAAATTCATCGTGAGCGAAAGAAGATGAAGAAAAATGCAAAAGAAGAAGCAAGGCAGGCGGAGGCAATGAGAAAGCATGATTTGACGGTGAAATACCCATATTCTTTACATATTAAGGATATTAGAAACGAGTTTGAGTTATTCCTCCATGATTCTTTAAGAGAGACTATGAGTTTTCCACCACTTGATCCTCATGGGAGTAAAACCTTGATAAAAATGAGCAAGTGTTACAACATGAAATCAATGCGCTGTGGACCCAATGGTCTAAAACTGTTCATTAAAGTTACAAAGTACAAAGGAACTTACCATTATTTACCAAAATATAATGAGATATCTCATATGTTGAAGCAAAGACCAATTTTCCATCGAACAGATCAAAAACGCCCTAGAGAGGAGTATATCTCAACAGATGGTAATGCTAGTAAAGATAAAGCTCGTGGGAGAAGTAAGCCATCGAAAGCGCATATGAAAGAAGGTGATATCGTTGGAGAAAAAGCTCCAGAGATTGGCCACGATAATATTGGTAGACAATTACTTGTCAAATTAGGTTGGAAAGTAGGTGAGGGATTGGGTTATAATAGCCAGGGTATAAATACCCCAATTCAAGCTAAAATAAAGATTTCAAAGGTTGGTTTAAAATAGATGACGTGTATAAATTATAGACAATATAGAATCTACTTCTTATTTTTCTTCTTCTTGGTTTGATTTGGTTCAGGTGTTGGCTGTTTGATACTTGGTTGAGATGAACTAGAATTTGAAGTCAAATTCTTTTTTTTTTTTCGATTCTTCTTGTTAGCCTTTTTGTTTGGCATCGACCAGTCATCATCATCATCTTGATTTCCTTGCTCTTTATCGAGTCCAATTTCACTTAGTAGGGTTGCCAATTTTTCATCCCTTTCATTTTGCAAAGAACTCAGCTCAATAGAATTTACTGAAAAGAGTTCTGAGTCATTTGGAACTTTAAAAGTTTTGTAGTCCTCTTCAAATATTACATCGTCTACTTCATATTCCTTCTTCATTGCATCTATATCGTTGCTGCACTTGAGGCTAGTGTCTATCTCTTTGGGAATGGTAGCTGGATCTTCTGCTTTAACATCCTTATTATCTAGGTCTTTCAATTCTGATTCATTGACCTGATTTATTAAATCATTGGTTTCGTTTGAGTGTATACTCTCACATTCAGAATTGAATTTACTACTAGCTGTCTCAAATTCTTCTAAATCAACATCTTCTTTATCAATTCCTAGTTCGATTCCTTCTTTTTGCATTTGCCATTTGAGTTGTTTCACTGCTTTTCTATGTTTATTTGAATTCTCATGAGTTTCAAATTGTTTTTCATTCTTGAAAAATTTATTACATATGATGCATTCAAATTCATCGACTTCAAAATCATCCATAGGATTTTCATATTCAAATTCACTATCTCCCGAATCAGACTCTGTACTCAAATCATACTCATCTTGAAGCATTTGCTCAAACTCCTCAAGTTCTTCCATTGATAACTGTTGCCAACCTTGCACAACATAACCATCCCTTTGCTCAATCAAGTTTCGTAATTTCTGCTGTTTTGCAGCAGCAGCAGCTTGTTCTTGTAAAGATTGCTGTTTCTTCTTTTTCTTCTCTTTTTCATAATTTTCTAATCCAACTTTAACTCGAGGATCTCTCTTTTTGATAAATTGAACAAAACTCCTTACAGTTTCATTGAACTCCTTTCTTGCCATATCCCGTAATTTTTTATTTTCCCTCTCCATTAATCTCCGAGTTTTTCTATCTGGAGCCATCGAATAACGATACTCATCTCGCCAATTGAATGACTTTACGGTTTGAAAACTAGACCACGAATTGTAAAACTGTCGTATTTGCGTAGCATAATCTGTGTTACTGGACCCAAATCGAGGATATAGTAGAAAAGATGCATCAGTAGCTGCAACATTTACTGTATCATCATCTTTATAGTCATTGAATTTGGGTAACTGTTGTGACTTACCATGCGTTACCTCTTCTGCTGCTAGCCTCTCAAAGATTCTAGTCACAGCTGCATAGAATCCATACTGTGAGTCATCAATTCTGGTGTATAATCCAGGGTTGAAATATCGTAAAAGCTCATCGACCGATATACTTGGTATTATCAAATCTTCTGATGCCACTTCATTGTCAAAATCATCGTCATCTCGTAAAATAGAATTCTTATGTGAATCATACCAAGCCCTCTCTTGAGAGTCACTCAAGACCTCATAAGCTGCCCTAACAATTGCAAACTGGGCTGTTGCCTCATCAATATTATCTCGATTCTTATCTGGATGTAGCAATAACGCCTTTTTCCGGTAGGCCTTCTTTAGTTCGTGCTCAGTTGCTGTAGCTTCTACTCCTAGCAACTCATAGTAGCAAGTCTTCATCTCTAGTAACAATAACCCAGCTTCAGCTCACACAGTTTCAATCTTTGTATGTAAAATTTTGTACAGGTCCAAAAACTGACACATCTCTTTGGTTTCCATTTTAAAAAATCAATCTACAAAATCTACAAATAAACCACGAGAGGCCCAATTCAAATTAAAAATTTATATACATAATTCTTTTATACTAATACATAACACAAATCGGTGTTGACCCTTGACTTTTTTTCCTATTTTTGAGGTATTTTAATTTCCGTTGTTTAATCCTTAATGTAAATTCACCAACCTTTTGAATGATAATCATCGTATCCATTATCATCATCGTCCAAAAAGTATTGATTGCATACAAACTGTCTATCGTTAATAACTTTTGCAGGTAATGGTATCTTGCCAAGTTTATAATCAATAATTATCGATTCCTTTAAAGACTCACTTAATTCAGTAGATAACATAGCTCTTCTAGTAGTACCTGGACTTAAAGTGAACTTTGGGTTATCATTTTTCTTGGGGTTTGATTCCCGGCTATTCATTGAAGTTGCTATTGGGTATGATGATGAATGAGGAGATATAAATCTCGGGGAATCTTGTTGATGATTATCATAACCAGGTGATCCTAATTTTGGAGAATTATGATTGTTTTCCTGATTGTTATTGTTGTAAAATTTATCGTGATGACGTTCATGCTGAACATCATTGTCTTTCTTATTCTCACCATTAATTGGCTTATTCTTTGAATCGGGACTTTGACTCTTGGCGAGGTGTAATAACCCATTTTTTGCTCCTGAAATTGATGATTTATCAGAAAATGAAGTATCTGATTTATTGAATCTAGCCATCGAATTATTATACATTTTTGATAAATTTAATGATGACTTTGATAATAAATTTTTGAATGATGCATTTGTCACATTTGATGTATGCGAAACAGCATCACTAAATTTGTTTAAACTTGATGATAAAGTTTCATGGTAACTTGATGATGTAAATATAATAGTTTCCCCTTGAGATTTTGTTGAATTCGATAACTTATTCGTCGCATTCTTTGTAATAACATTATATTGAGATATTCCCACCATCGACCGTTGCTTTCCTAAAATATCAGTATCCTTTGTGTCAACATCATTTAATATATGATCTTTTACTAAATTATTATGATAATGTGGATAATTTTTTGATATATCAGAAAGTGAATTGAATTTTTTCAGAAATAAAATTGATGGACGTTTGATTTGAGCTGTTGTTGCTGGATTGATTCGGGATTGCTCGACCGTGATGATTCCTGTTTGTGATGAAGTTTTCAATATTGGTTTCGATGCAGCTGCTGTATCATTATGCTTATTTGGTAACTCATTTAAAAATAATCCAGAAAGCAATGAACGAGGTTTTTGTAAATTAGGATTAGAGTTTCTCTTCTTATGACGTTCCATTGGTATTGGATTTGACAGTGCCAATAGTGTGGGATCAGTGTGAGCTCGTGGTTTAATCTTTTCAAATTGTAATGGCAATATTTCTTTAGTTTTGTATTCCAAACGTTCATCATCATCAGAAGTTACTGACAGCCATTCACTATCATCATCCAATGCTTTAGGTTTTGAGTTTGTGCGGGGCTTCTCAGTAGATTGATTGTTTAGTTCGGCTTTTTCATCTTCGGATGAGTAAAAACCTTCGTCATCTTCACTTATATCAGTCGAAGAATAATCATAGTCATCTTCATCTTCAGCTGCAGCTTCACCATCTTCTATATCATCCTGATCTTCTTCACTATCAGTAAAATCATCGTCAATATCTTCAAAGTCATCATCATCAAAGTCCTTCTCTTCCTCGCCTTTTTTACAGTTAGTTTTTGTTTTCAGACCAACTTTGTCTTTGTTTAAGGTTTGATGATTCGAAAATAAAGAATCCTGACGTTTAATTCGAGCTGCTGGTGATAGTAATAAACTATTTGATGAACTTCTATTTCTTGAAAATTTGGAGTCGTGAGGTGGAGAAGGAGAATTTGCTATATAGAATACTCCTTTTCCATGAACAGTAGATAAATCCTTTTGATTTTTGGAATAGTTTGAGTCTTGATTATCCACATTACTTATATTACTTAACTTATTGGAGAATAACGAAGATTTTGATGATCTTCTAGTATTATTGATGATGGCATTGCTTGATGAATTCCGAGATATATTTGATAAGTTTTTAGGTGTATTATTATCAATATGAGAAGAATTGTTTGAAAATAATGAAAATGTATTAGGATTTTTAAATGAAGTGAATTTTGAATCGTTATTTGCATCATTATTAGAAAATAATGAATAATTAGAATCTTTGCTATCAATATTTGAGGTATTAAACAATGAATCAGGACCAGACTTCTTATTAGATTCAAACATTTTATCAGCAAATTTTGATTTTAAATTTTTCAAATCTGATTCAAAATCACAAGGTTTAGTTTCCAAATCGTCAATTCCATTGGTTTGCAGTAGTGGGTGTTTATCTCTATTGTGACTAATTTCCAGTAGTAGTGATTTATTGTTATCAGCGGTAATTTTTCGTAGTGGTGGTTGTTTCTCATCATTATCAATTTTTGGTAAAAATGGTTGCTGGGTATGGTTTATTCCATTTTTTGGTAGTAGTGACAGTTTGCAGTTATTAGTATCAATAATTGGTGGGGATTGTTGTAGTTTTTGTTGTTGTGACATCTTTTTTTGCTTCAAATCATGATTGTTATCTAGAGGGATATTATTCATATCAGAACATGACGATACATCAGTATTGGTAAGATCATTACACTCCCTCATATTTTTACACTCCCTCATATTATTATACTCCCTCATATTTTTACACTCCCTAATATTATTACACTCCCTCATATCATTACATTTCGTGATATTACTGCCATCTCTCATATCATCATAGATTGCTGAATTTGAATGTGAGAAATCAAGGTTTTGCAGTCTACAACTAGTAGTAATATTATTGGTCTTATGGTTAAGATCGTGATCGTGATCATGATCATAATCATAATCATGAATATTAGTATGATTGGTATTATGAATATCAGGAATATTTTTAGTATTATTGTTATTGTTATTATTGGTATTAGTGTTATTATTGGTGTTATTATTATTGGTGTTATTATTATTGGTATTGTTATTATTGGTGTTATTATTATTAGTGTTATTATTATGATTATTGTTATTATTGATATGATTTTTCTCAAAAGTGACAGATTGTGAAGTAGGGTTCATGGTGCATGGTCACCCTCTTCAATAAGCGACAGTAAAACAAACTACACGACACCTAAAATTAAGATGAAATAAATAATTTAATTTTACAATCAAAATTTCCAAATTTGTTAGTGTTAAAAATTGATCAGGTTTTTTCCAGGCTTGATTTTTAATGAGTGACTGAAATATTTTTAAAAAAAAAAAAAACAAAAAATGGGAAAAAAAGACAATAAAAAAAAAGAAAAACAAGTAAAACAAGTATAATACAAGTAAAGCAAGTATAAAACAAGTAAAAAACAAGTAAAAACAAAAAAAAAAAAAAAAAAACAAGAAAAACAGGTGTAAAACAAGTAAAACAAGTAAAACAAGTATGATACACGTAAAACAAGTTTAATATACATATAATAAATGTATAATACAAATACATGTATAATACATGTACATGTATAATCCATGTATAATCCACGTAAAACAAGTATTTAATTATAATACAATTATAACATAGATTGATTAAAATGTACTTTATATCACAACAATAGTTTATATAATCCTCTACTTTCGCTTGTATTATATTGATTGTTTATCAATAAATCACATCTTTTACTTTGTCAGTAACATTACCAAAAAACCTTGGCTTCACTATATTATTCAACTATCAAATAGTCTTCCATCTTCTATCACGTCAACTTTGTCAAGGCTCACAATTTGACATGCCGCTTAACTTTTGATATGTTCATTTTAACCAAACTGATTGGTTAAGTATAATATAAATCTACGTGTATGTATTATCATAAATGATAAATAAAATTATAAAATAATAAATAATTAATAAAATACAAACATGTACATATAAATAATAATTAAATACAAACATATAAATATATATATATATATAAATAATAATTAAATACAACATATAAATATATATATATATATTAATAATAAATAAATAAATAATAAAAATCAAACATATTAATATATATATATATATATATATATATTTCAATTTTCTATTTGTCAAATAAATATTTTAAAGAATTGAACAGTTTAAATTGAATTTCCATTATGTTTGTGATTTTTTTCCTTTCTTTCTTTCTTTGTTTCATACAGATGTTATATCATTCGAATAATTAGTTTGTAATAATTCTTCATGTTTTTCTTGTTTAACGAATTGTCTAATTCCTTCTTCTCCAAATTTTTCCATCATTTTACCAGCATCAAACACATCAACTTCAGTACTTTTGAATTTTCTAGCAAATACATGATTTTGAAATAACACATCCAATTCAGCATATGTTTTATCTTTGGTTTCTGGTAATTCAAAAAATGCCCAAATTGTACCAATAACTGCAAAACCTGCAAACAAAAATCCCGATTTTGCTTTCCAATTCCATTCTGTAGGATTTAACATATATGGCATAATAATCCCAACAATAATACCAGAAATATTATACAAATTTCTTGCCAACATAACTGTCTTAGCTCTTAATCTTGCTGATGGCATTTCAGCAACAATACAGAAACAAATTGGCCCAACTGTCATATCATAAACAAATGTAAACACTAATAACATTGAACCAATACCCCAACTTACTCCCGATGACTGTTGTGCACACCCTAAACCACCAACAATTAATAAGATTACTGCTTGAGCACATAATCCACCAAAGTATAAGTCAAATCTACCAAATTTCTGTGATGCAAACCATGAACTTAAAGTTCCCATAATTCCTAAACAATATAATACAATTGACATGGTGAATGAATTTGATGGAGACAAACCAGCTTGAATATAAAAGTATGTAGAATAACCCATTAAAGAAGAACCAGTAATCGATTGAAACAACCAAGTTAAACCAGCAATTCTAGTTCTTCTAAAATTTGTGCCTTTAAAACAATCCAATATGTTACCATCTGTATGTGCTGATTCTTCTTTCAAAGCTAATTGAATTTTTGTTAACATAGCACCTGCAACTAAATCTTTATTTGGTAATTTTGCATTTTCTGATAATAATCTTTTCAATGAATGTTTTGCTTCGGTATTTCTTCCCTTTTTAACTAAAAACCAGGGTGATTCAGGAGCAAGGTAAACACCAATTAATAATGGTATTGGCCATATCCATTGTATGGCATATGGAATACGATAAGAGTTTGCTCCATCAATGTCACTAACCCCTTTTAATACCCCTGAAGAAATTAATTGACCAAAAACCCAACACATATTGACATAGGTAGTTAAATAAAGCCGTAAGGTTGCTGGTGCTACTTCTGCGGCATAAGTAACAGTAATAGTTTGATAGGAACCCCAATTAATCCCCAATAAGATGTAAGAAACTAACAACACTTCGACATTAGGAGCAAAGAATTGAAGAAAAATTAATCCGACCGATAATGCTAAAGCCACCATTAAGGTTCTTCTATAACCAATAATATCGGCGGTAAACCCAGCGATAAACAACCCAATTAATTGACCACATTGGTAACTTACACTTAAACTAGTTTGCCATTTGGCTGGGACTTCGTATTGGGGGTTTTCTTCAGTCCCAAAATTACGACCAAATTTAATTTGGAAGTCTTTCAAAGCATATAAATTAGATAATAAGTTTGTATCATAACCTTCCATAATCAACGCAGTTGACAAAAGTACCGACCAACCGATAGCTTTTGGAAACGATCTTATACCTTCTGTAAGACTCATTGTTTTTTCTTTATGGTCACTATCTTTAGCTTCATTAGACATATCTAGAAACTTGGCGATATATTCATCCATGTCAGCATTAACATCGGATTCACCAGAAATCTTTTTGCTAAGACCACCAGCAACAGCATTGGTTTTGTTATCTTCAATGTATTCAGTAGACATATTTGATGTGCACTGCTTATAAATTCAAAACAAATAAATCTATGTATACAAAAAGCATGTATATATTTACATGTATATATATATATATATATATATTTAAATTAATAATTATGTATGTATGTATCTATAAATGTTTGCGTCATTGTCGGTATTCATAGTAGTTATGATATGGGTTGTAGTAAGCGGTTGCGCGGAACTGACGATCTTAATGCAGGCCAATTTTGTGTAATGAGCAATATTTTTTAGTGAATGGAAGATTTAATTTTGCTCGGAAAATTTGTCGTAATTTGAAATTGGAGGATTGTTGCTATTCTCCATGGTGTATTATACGAGGCTTTAGAGAAAAACAATGTTGATGGTGACCTAAGATGTCATTTAACATCCTAACTTAAACTACATCCATTTAGGTTTTTAAATTTAGATGCGGACTTTAGAATACCGGTGGCCCCCCTCCCCCACTTTTTATTATTTTCGTTGACGGACAGGGCTGGAGAAATAGGAAAATATTTTTTGGAAAAATGATAATTTTTTGATCCTCAAATTTTTCCATACAATAAAGGAAAATAATTGGATAGCTTCTGGAATGAACAAGAAAAAATCCTTGGCCAATGTTGTGTTTTTTCAACCGGTCTGAAACCAGCAAAATAAAAAATAACTAGAGAAAGAAACAATGAAACTCACGAAACCACTAACTTACAAACTAGCTAAATAACAAATTAAACAAACAACTAAACAAACAAACAACTAAATAAACAAATAACTAAATAACCAAACAACTAAATGAGCAAACAACTATATTGTTAAATAACTAAATAACCAAATACCTTTTGTGTGTATGGATTTATGTAAGTATGTTTGCATCATTATTGTATCCATCTATCTATGGGTCTCCATGTTTATCTTTGTGTTTGTTATAGTTCAATTATTTTTTTCCGGAGATATAAGGTTTTAAGCTTTTTTTTTATTTATTTTTTTGCCCTTAACAACAAAGAATCTCATCAACATAAAGTTACTTTACTCTAGTTTGCATAAAAGGGTTTTGGTCTTTGCTATTTAATGATATTGCCGATACAGTGATTACGGTCCTCGTCTATTGCCTATCTATAATGAAGGATTATCTGCATACTTTTTTGGTTTGGGGTTCTTTGTTTTGTATTGGTGTTCTTAACCATGCAAGGTGAACTCCGGTACAGGCTTTTCTGCCGCACCTTTTGATATGGGGTCATCCAGTGGTGCGATAACATCACCATTTTCTGTTAGCCATACTTGCTACGAGTTCATGTTTATTAGTGTGAACTGACAAAGAAATTTTCAAAATGTAATGTTAATAAACTTGGTGTGATCAAGTCGGAAGTTATTTATCAAACAAAATAATAGTTCAAATTTACCGTTTTATTATTTCTTAAACAGAAAACAACCTTTTGTTCTGATTATTTTCTTGGCTTAACAATGCTTAAAATATCAAGTACCTTGCTTAGAATCATGAAATCAATAAAATTTATCAAAATAATACAAAAAAATCGATAAATTTTTTGTCATCGACGCAACAAGAAAACCCCTCAATTCAATTTAAATGTAAGAATCTTCTTCTAGAACAACCACAAACTAAATGTTGAAGAAAAATAGGTTAAGAAAATAATTTGCAAGCTTTTGTCAGTACAAAATACTTGATTTGATATTGTGATAAAGTGAACTGCAAACTCAGGATATTCTTTGACTCAATTTGGATTCTTCTTTTTGTATCAACTCCAAACTCAACTCCAAGGTTAATGAACAATGTTGGAATAACTTTATTTAAAAATTTTCAAAGGTTTTTCGAAATTTAAATTAAGGTTCTATTAATTAGATCTAGGTTTGAACAACTAAATCTAAGTTTTTCCACTAATTAAAATTAAGTTTTTTTATTTTGTCATATTCAGAGCTTAGCTTTTCTACTCGGAAAATTCAAATTAAATTATAAAAAATGCATCTACCATTTTAAAAATACCCATACTGATTGGTATATTATAATAATACTTAATAACTCGAACAAACTCATAAGCAGAAACAAAAATAAACTCATAAACAGGAACAAAAATAAGTGGAAATAGTTAAAAAAATAAATCTGTTATTATTAGGTCTACTTTTGGACTAACCTACATGTGGCCAGCCAAGAGAATGATAAACATTGCTAATATAACTCGAGATCCAATTTTATCAAAATACATCTTATGGCTTTTCCTATACAAGTTTTGTGATCTGGTTCTAGTTACTTGATTTGAATAAAAAGAAAATCATCTTGGTGTTCTTGTTACTTTGGAAACTTCTAATTTTACACAATTCGAGTTGAATCTTTAACATGAGATTTTGAAATGTTAATAAAAGAATACATTGAAATTTCAAAATTAATTTTTCTGGTTTAAATTTTGGTATTTGAGGATTGGAAACTTAATAATCAAAAAAATTAGATCAATTTCAATCTAAATTAGGTAAAACCAACAACTTTTGGCTACTCGCCTATTTTTCAAACTATTTACTATTCCCTAATTGTTTATGTAATTGACTTTGATTCATATTTTATGCCGATTAGTGGTAATACATCTCTTGGTATCAATTAAAATTCTTGAATACCAAGAACTTGTACCCAATTTGATTATGTCAAGATTTAAGGTATCTGGAATTGTTTTGCGTATTACAGTTTGTGCTTTCTTTACAAGGGGATTATTCTTCGATCTACATTAGTTTTTCAATTGTTGGTGTGTAACAAAAGCAAGTCTTATTAGTATTTGAAATGTTTAAACAATTAGTTGTCTTTATTACATAATCAAACCAAAAAGTATGTGTCATTTTTTGATATCTCTTACCTTTTTAAGAGCATTCTTAGTCTTCGTAACGCTAACTAGGTATGTAGGTATTTAGGGTTTATGAATAAGGATCAAAAATGTCGGTATCCCATTTATTGGTGATTGTTCAAATATTTCAGTTCGTCGATAATTTAGTGACAAATTGAAAATATGTTTGTATGTAAAGTAAAATACATGGACGACAGTGTAGGTTTATAACAAATTTTGAAGACCAATTACTTCATATGAAAAAAAGAAAAGTATCACTATAGTAGACATCAGACTATGAACTGAATACTTCATGGAAGACTATCCTTCTGTGCAAATAAATTTATGATCAAAATTATTTACTACCCCTATACCAAAGTGGTTAGAATTTTGGTTTTGCATATTCTTGACAAGCTACTCCAAATTCTTCAAGAAAAGTCAATATTGGAAATGTCTGCTGTAAAAGTGCAAGTAAAAACCAATATTCGATGAACTAGAACAATTTTCGATATATACAAAAGAAATCATAAATGTATAACTACTCAAAACCGACATATCCCAAAAAATAGTATTGGTTAATTAACAATTTAAAATTACCATTTTATGTATAGTGAATAACGGGAATTCATCATAAAACTGGGCTTGAATGATTAGATAATAGTTGAGTTGTATAAGACTAGTGCAATTGATTTTTTTGATTGATCGTAGGATACGTGTCAAATGTCGGTTTGACATAAAAAACAACCCTGAAAATGAAAGTAACCGACAGTAGTCTGAAGGACAGTGCAAAATAAGCCAGTTACGAGTCGAATAAGTAAAATTACATGTAGAAGAAATAACTATTTGTTGTAGCTGTAGTATAATAATTTCAATTTTCGGTAAATTCTACAGTAAACGTTTGCATAATACATATATTACTTTATCTATATAATTTTTCAGGAAGAATTGGTTGAAGAATTATATCATAAGCGAAAACATTCATTTTTTTTTTATTTATTTCTTTTGTTGTTGTTGTTGTTGTTTGTCATAATCAGTTGACTATCGCTTGATACCAATACTATTCCATTGAAACACACGGGGTTGAATTTTAAATTTTTAAATTTCAAAAAGTTAATAACCTTTCTAACATATCGTGGTTTTCTCGACAGTGATTGAACAATCAATTGGGGTTAAAATCATAGATTTATCTATGATTTTGAAACAACATACAAAGCATGTAAAATACCAGGAAACCAAAAGAAAATACAAAGAACACAATTCAACCAAAACACAGAACTAATACCTTCTCTCATAAACACAGCCAATGGAGGTAAAAAAATCGCCAAGATGATGGCAACAATCTTTTCTGAATCCATAATTAACAATAAAAAATAAAAAAATTTGTTATCATTTTATTAATTTAAAGGAGAACTTTACAATTACTAAAAACCGGTAGCGCCGAACAAAAATTTACGCCCAAACAAATTTAATTGGAAAAAAAAAATCTCCCGGGGGTGAGTCGAACACCCGATCTCAAGATATCTTTGAGGAAACAAATTACAGTCTCGCGCCTTAGCCAGCTTGGCCACCGGGAGGTTTTCTTGTAAGGGACAGCACAGTAAATCAGTTAGTACAATCATAGTTATGAAAGAGAAAACAATAAAATAAATTTAAATTATGTTTAATAATATTTATTAAGTTGGTTTAAAAATCTAGGTGAAACAGCCAAAATTTCAGTCAATGTCTCATTTTACTTAAAGAATTAGATCAAAAATACCAGTGGAATATGTTGTTTAATTGGATGATCCTCCTAAAATCTTACCAACTTTTGAATTTTTTACAGGCGTTACAGGATATGATGATGATTAAGGTATTAAAGTTTAAATGGTTTAATGAGATTATTTGCCAACTGTTCTCGTTTCCCTAGTAATACCAATCGCTTTTTTATTACGCCATTATTGTCAACCATAAAATAGTAACCCTAGTTTATTTACGTTAATTATTGTCAACTATAAAATTGTAGCCCTAGTTTATTTACGTTAATTATTGTCAACTATAAAATAGTAACCTAGTTTATTTACGTTAATTATTGTCAAATATAAAATAGGAGCTGTAGCTTTTCTCCATTTCTTAATACTGACAATAGGTTATCTCGTATTCTTATTATCAAAATTAAATTACAATTTTATTTTTTTTATGAGTAAAGCCAGTTTCAAAGTTATCAATTTAATCAATTTGATTTACCAGCCACAAATTTAAACTTGAGCAAAGATTCACTAGCTCGTAACCACATATACGACAACACCAGAGTAAATAAATAAATATAAAACATATAGTAATGATAATTATATTGATAGTATTTCAAGTGGTAGGTTTCATGATCTGGTTCAAGCCTTCATTTATCTCACCCCTATTTGTAATGTAACATCGTGGTTGGTGAAATTATTTTTTAGGTTATAATGAAATTGAATATTTTATTGTTGTCAATCTTTAACTTTTTTAAAGCAAGGATTTTATTGGTTTTGAAAAGTCAGATTGAAAATTTTACGATTGATATTTTTTACCTTCCATGTGCTTGTGAATTGAAAACTAGGTTGTCTGAATAAGTATTGGCTGAATTTAGGTAGAGTACCTGCAGAGTAAGTGTCTATCTATCTACATTTACTACTGACAACTAACAAAAATTTGAAAGGTATGTGAAAAATTACATCACTTTTCCTAAAATGGATTGGTTACCTTTTATTATTAAATGCGGTTTTCGGCATTGTAATCAAATCAATATCAATCCAATAAAACTATTGTAGTATTTATTACGTTAAAAATTGCTCAATTTATTGAACTAAAATTGATTTTAAATCTGCTCATTAATTATGGTTCATTTAAAACATTATATAGTTAGTTTAGGATTGATTGCCAAGATTTTAGGGGACGCCGCTCCTGTTGCAACCGATTCAGTTGGTAAACCAAATTATATTGCAACTTTTAAAACTCCAAATTTTGCCAATTCATCTTCAATTACTGGTACTTTTGAATTTGAAGCTGATAAAGATGGTAAAGTTCATGTTTATATTGATATAAATAATTTACCAACCACTGGTGGTCCATTTATGTATCATATTCATCAAAAACCAGTTCCAGCAAATGGTAATTGTACCGGAACTTTAGCTCACTTAAATCCTTATGGCGGATTAGCTAATGCTACCACAATTGCAACCCATGAAGTTGGTGATTTATCGGGTAAACACGGTACTATTAATGGTACTTCTTTTAAATCTAATTATGTCGATGAGTATCTTTCATTAAATCCCGAAAATCGTGCATACATTGGTAATGTTTCTGTAGTTATTCATGCAGCCAATAATGCTAGATTAGCTTGTGCTAACATTACCGTTGATTCCGCACATAGTGGAAGCAATTCCTCTAATTCCACTTCGAGTGCTATTCGAACTTCTAGTGAGTCTACTGGTGCAGCAGCCATTACTGGATTTTCAAGTGCTTTGCTAGCTGTTGTTATTGGATTGCTTCTTTAATTTATTTTCTCACATTAGAAAGTAACATGATGAATACAAATTATCACTATGTGACACATATTTACATTTTGTAAAAACTAAATAAAAGTATCTAGAATTCATTACAACTATTGATAAAATATTTTGTCCCTTTTGTAGAAACTATTACCATACAAAATAATTCTAGATTTTTTAACATCAGAAAGAACTCTAACAATCCAACTAATGCTAAAACGAGGCTAATCAATTAGCATTTCCAAAGTTATTTAAGAAGTACCTAATCAACTCTAGCACTGCATTCTTTGGGATAACAAAAAAAGACTAGAATTGAAAAAGCACAACTAATTTATTGTAACCACAAATCTTGAGTTAAATCTTAAGAAAGTCTTTGTAAATCTAATTCTATATAGTTATAAATTGTATCAGCTGGTTTTGGTATATCTCATGCAAAATTGTTTTCTATTAATATTAAAGAAAGTATTGCCGAATTTTAGTAATTCTTTGTCTTTATTTGTAGTTTGTAATGCTAATCATCATCAGTCATTTGAGTTTCCTTATACACATAATCCATACATTACCAATGACACTATTAAGGTGGCAAAAGAAAAAAAACTAGATGTAGACGCTTGATTATTACGGGATGATGAAGTGCTGGAAGCAGTTTGGCCATCTGTACCCGAATTAGAACCACTAATACTTGAAGTAATTTGTGGTGAAGAGTTGGTATTAGATGCTTTTTCGTTTTTTGACGAAGACGATGAATTATCCGATGTAGCGGATGCACCAGAAGAAGATTTCAAAATAGTTGAAGTAGCATCGGTAATATCAGAACTTTTGCCTTTCAGTGAAGATGGAATTGAAGATATTACTTCTTCGATATCACTTTCATCGGTATATTTAGCTTGAGCTAAAGAAACTTGCATGTCATCTAAATCAAATACAAAATATCCATTTCTTAAGATATTGTCTCCGATTGTATCATAATCGGAATCATCCTCTAACATTGCTAAAATACATTTGCCCCCATAAGGTAATAACAAATCTGGTAATGGAGCCTTGATAGTGACTCCATTGAAATCGAATTCAAAATATACATTTGAATCTGAAGTACATGGAGCAATGTGACCACCTATATCACTATTATAAGTAGCACCTAATGTATCAACAATTTTTGATAACACTTCTTTTCTAAAATAAGAGAAAGTAGTACCTGAATCTAAAAGTACAGCATATTTTTTACCTTCAAAAACAGTTGTATTGAGATTTGGAATATTGAATGATAAACCACTATAGCCAATAATAGTTCGATATTTAGAATCGGAATCGGAAGTAGAAATCATTGGAACTGTAAATAAATCTCCTTCATATTTTGCATGATCGATTCCACCAAATAGGACAGAACCTGAATCAGCATTAGGTTGATTTAAATAAATACTATAAATATTTTTTTTAATTAAACCTTGAGATTTCATTTTCATAGGAAGATTTTCGTAAATTTGATCAGAAGTTTCTATTTGATATAAACCAATACCCAAGACCCCCATTTCTGAATCGGAGACATTAGCAATAGCAAAAGATAAATTATCAACTTTAGTTTTATTATTATTAGTATTATCAAAAGCCACTGTATCGTAACCCCAGATCCCGACGGCAAAAGTATTATCGGCATAACTTATTTGGAATTCTTGAGTACCATTTCTTTTGAAACTATTGGTTTGACCAGTATTGAAAGTACCATAACTAGTACAAGTATTTGTGACGGGGACACTATTTGTGACGGGGACAGTATTTGTTGCCTTTGATGAATCGTCATTTTGATTTTGTAATACTTGACAAACTATGTCATGAGAATGAACCCATAAATCTGAAGAACCAGTATCGATTAATACACTAATTTTATCCTGGTTTGAACCAAAATATAATTCAGCCAAGTACCAAGTTTTTTGATTCAATAAAGTCATTTCCGCGGTATCATCTCGCTTTCCTATGTACCCTGGTACCTGATTTCGTTTATGGTTAGAAATATCAGAAACCGAGTCACCATGGTATATATTAAAATCAAGTTTAACAAACGCCGATGCAATCGATAGAAGTTGCAATAATTGAAACTGCATAATAACTAAAATTAAACTTTAATAAAAAACTAACAATCAAACACTGAAAAGTAAAGCGATCAATAATTGAAAAGTAAGAAAAAACAATTAAAAATAATATTAAATGAAAAGGAAAATGAAAAAAAACAAGCAATAATACTAGAATAAATACCAAAATGAAACAATTAGAAAATAGGGGAGAAAAAGAAAAGGTCTTTTAATACCTTTTCTGATCTTTTAATACCTATATTTTGCTCATCTTTTTCTAGTTATAAGTTTTCACCACATCAATGACGTAATCAAGCAACCATGGTATTAAATAGACAATCTGACTCTGGTGCATAGTGACGACATCCAGAGTTGATGGTATTTACGATTTAGACCTGATAATACGAGTAAAGTAAAAGTAGTTAAATAAAATCACTTGTAAGTTGATAATAGATTTCAGAAACTAAGATTTGAAACCAAGTTTACTGAAAAGTAGTTTGCACTCACAAGTATTGTTAGTTAGATATTTTTAATTGCCAACAATCTGTAGAATTTATATTAACGGTTAAATCATGGATCTTACACATCCGAAACATAGGTTCGATTCCTATACAACTTATTATTAAATATATCCTTATATAGGATTTAGTCATATATCTTATAAGGACTTGAACCTAAATTGTTACTTTAGAAGAGTAATGTTTTACCTGTTAAACTATAAGACATTTTATATAAAAATTATATATGGTTCCCCAAAGGGGGAAAGTAATATATATAATTAAATTACTCTTACCTTTTTAAATAAAATCCTTTTCTGCGTGTGTAGTTGCTATATGTCCCCCCGAAGGGGTATATAAATAAGTATAAAGTTATTTTATGGGATAATAAAATGAATATGTATAATATTGAGTTTTATTTATTATTAGAAGTAGATAGAGGTCCAATATAAAATAGAACATTTTCAATAGATGAAATAACAGGAACAATAATTTTCACAGGTTCTTTATAAGTATTAGTGATTTCTGGTAGTTCTCTGAAACAGGTTCTTTATGATTATAAGTGTTTTTCTGGTAGTTTTCTATTTTTGGTGGTTTTCACCTGATGGTGAAATTGTTTTGCAACCATAAAATAATCCTTTACAATTTTTGTTATGGGGATTTGTACAACACTAGGCCGACAGTTCATAGTTCAGTCATTCCCCGTGAGTAGAAAATTGCTGAGATTATTGATGAAGAATTGGCAAAACATTCGTTAAATGTGCCATTATAGTTGCTATAGCAAACTGAATGAAAGCATACAAATAACAAGTTGAACACTAGCTATTATTGACAAAGATTTATTACCAGCCTATTTAATCCATTTCGGATCGTAGTAGAGATATTCGAATAATGATCCAATATTCTCGTTATTAGACTTTCTATACCAGTAACGATTGTCAACAGATTGCAAGTTTGACTTGCAATCATCAACAATACCACGCAATTTGTATTTGATACCAAGTGCATGTGAATGATAAAGTAAATAATAAAGTTGATAAAGCTTAACAAGAAAAATTTAAAGATTCTATAAAACACTATAGAATAATCTTATATCAAGAATAGAAACCGTAACAATAATTAAACATTAGATTAAACATTAGTTTAAACTAATGTTTACGCTAATATTTTTAAATTAATGTTGATAAAATTGAGATTCATGATTATAAAAAAAGTCAGGCCAGGTCTGACGTGATTCATAATCATTAGTTATCGGTTCCTTATTTTTAATAATGACATGATTAATAGTTTATTAAGTTATCTACCATAATAGATTAGGAAATGCGCCGCCGTCAAATCATCTCATTTGAAAAAAATAAAACATACCATTCCATTCCATACCATACCCTTCAATAACCGGCTACATCGAATTCCTCCTCATCCCCCCCCTCCAAATTGATAGATATTAAATCTGGATACTAAATCTGGATACTAAATCTGGGGTATTTATTGACAATACATTTATTACAATTTCCAGTATATTTACAAATTGATTCTATTATAATTGAAGTTATTATATAAAACTATTTACTTATTTTCCATTATGGTTTTATTAATAATTAATGTTATTGTTGGTTAATTTTAATTTGCCATGGATCCAGAACTTTTGAACCTTGGGATTTCGGCATTTGCCCCACATTTTTCAAGGGTGTGTCTTTTCCAAAAAAAAATAGTTCCGTGGGAAAACAACTTTGGTATATATAAATGGTAAAGGTAATAAATTCAAACAAATATTAAATAATAATAGTGATAATATCATCATTTATTAATTAATTTATTATGTCTGAATTAAGAGGTACAAACTTAATCAATGGGTTACCAGGACCTAATCCTTCTGAATCTATCAGAGTTGAAAGATCAAGAACTAATTGGGATCCATTAAAGATGCATCAATTTTTAGAAGGTTCTGAAGCTAATTCTAAACAAGTATTACATCTTTATCAATCTTTAGAAAGAGATCCTATTTTACAAACAACTCCTCGTCAATATGAATATTCAACTCATGAAGAACGGGAAATTGTTGGGATTAAAATTAAACAAATGGCAAAATATTTAGAATTAGAAGGTGATCAACAATTTTTTAAAAGATTAAATCTTGTTAATGTAATTGATCCTTCTTTAGGTATTAGAATTGGTGTCAATTTATCTCTTTTTGTTAATTGTATTAAAGGTAATGGTACTCCTGATCAATATAATTATTGGGTTAAAACTAAACAAGATGGTATTTTAAAACAAATTTATGGTTGTTTCGGAATGACTGAATTAGGTCATGGTTCTGATGTTGCTGGTTGTGAAACTACTGCTACTTTAGATCAAGAAACTGATGAATTTGTTATTAATACCCCTCATATCGGTGCTACTAAATGGTGGATTGGTGGTGCTGCTCATTCAGCTACTCATACTGTTTGTTATGCTCGTTTAATCGTTAAAGGTAAAGATTATGGTGTCAAAACTTTCGTTGTTCCTTTAAGAGATTCAAATCATGAATTATTACCTGGTATCGCTATTGGTGATATTGGTGCTAAAATGGGTAGATCAGGGGTTGATAATGGTTGGATTCAATTCACTGGTGTCAGAATTCCAAGATATAACATGTTACAAAAATGGTGTAAAGTTGACGCTGATGGTACTGTTACTTTACCACCATTAGAACAATTATCTTATATTTCTTTATTACATGGTAGAGTTGGTATGGCTGTTGACTCTTATAGAATGTCGGCTAAATTCATTACAATTGCTTTAAGATATGCCATTGCCAGAAGACAATTCAAATATTCTAAGAACGACGCTCAAGATTGTCAATTATTAGATTATCCATTACATCAAAAGAGATTAATTCCATTATTAGCTTTAACTTACGCTATGTCTCAAGGTACTGTAAGATTAGATGAACAATATTATACCATTTTGAAGAATTTGGAAGTTGCTATCGATAAAGATGATAAAAAATTAATTTTAAAATGTATCTTGGATATCAAATCATTATTTATTGATTCTGCTTCTTTGAAATCAACTTTAACTTGGTTAACTGCTAGCCTTATTGACGAAACAAGACAATCCTGTGGTGGTCAAGGTTATTCTGCTTATAATGGATTTGGTAAAACTTACGATGATTGGGTTGTTCAATGTACTTGGGAAGGTGATAACAATGTTTTAGGTATTGCTGTTGGTAAAACAATTATCCAAAGTGTCCACCAAGTTTTGAAGGGTAAAAAGATTGACTCTAGTTCTACATTAGCTTGGTTAAACAACTCTAAAGAATTATCAACCCAAACCAATGTATTAAATAGCAAATCTGATTGTTTAGACTTAAACAAAGTCAAGAATGCATTTGAAGCAATGATTGTTAAATATTCTATTGCTTTAGGAAAAGTATTACAATCTAATGGAAATGATTTAGATAAAATTTCTGCTCAAAGAGTTAAATTATCCAAATTAAGATGTCATCATTACTTATTAGAAACTTTCATTCCTAAATTAAATGAAGTTTCTGATGTGAATATGAAATTCCAATTAACCCAATTGATCCAATTATATTGTGTTAACAGTATTTTAAATGCATTCTCCAGTGAATTCTTGATTTACAATATCTACAGTAGCGATGTTGCTTCAATCATTGAAAATGAATTAATTGATGAATTAGATTCTAAGATTAGACCATATGTTATTGGTTTAACTGATTCTTTCCAACAATCAGATAACTTGTTGAATTCATTCATTGGTAAATACGATGGTAACGTCTATGAAAATATTCACAATGGTACTAAGATGCTTAACAACCCTTTCAATACTAAAGCTCCATATTCAAGTGTTTTAGAATCATTGTTGAATAGAAGTGATGTTAGTGAAAGATTAAGAGGTGAAAGATCAGCTGAAGTTGCAAAAATATTATCAAAATAAACATGTCGATAAGATTTTTGAGAAGTATTTATGATTTATATGAAGATGACAAATAGTTAATACATGTTCGCAAGGTTTACAAAGTACAAAGCTTTAACTTTTTTACAATATATTAATGTAGTTACAAATCTGTTAACTGATTGAATTTGTTTCAATTGCAAGTCATCAATTAATAGTCATAATTTTAGTGACACCACTTAAATTATTTCTACAGAATTTCCCAATCAAGCTATGTAAAACAATGACCTTTAGGTTTCTTTATAGTAGAAACCACTTATCTAAAATGCTCTGGTAATAATTGCCTTCGCATACTCCATAGAAAAGTAACCCTCTATGAAGATGATTCTTTTATTTCATTATCAATTCAATAAAGTTAGCTTGACAAAAATACTACAAAATAATTAGAAATGTGGTACTGTTTTGTTTTCATCTACTCTCTGTAGGTGACTGTGATCTAGAAGGTGTTTAAAGTTTTATAGTGGAATTGTAAAGATTTATTACGCTTGATTTTAATAATCAAAGGATAGAATGCTAAGTTTTGGAAGAGAAAAATAATAGAATGTTTCAATCAGACTACAAAGATTTATCGAATTTTGTAAATAATATTTATTGATTTCATTTTTTATACAAACAAGTAATATATATCAATATATATTAGCATGCAAATCAATAATCAAACTAATCTGCAACAAGAATAAAAATAACATTCGTTTATTCATTACTATTTTGAAATTCATTAACTTTTATAATTTTCATTTTTAAGCAATACCTTTGGATAAGATTTGTTCAACTTCGTAAGATTTTTCGTCACGTTGTCTTGAATCTAAAGAACCTCTATTCAACATGGCAGCGAAAGCTGGAGTGTAACTGGCTTTGGTGTTGACAGGAGGATTTTGAGCTTTGACAACTGAGAAATAATTTTCATAAATATTACCATCATAATTACCAATTGGTGCATTTAATAACATATCTGATTGTTGGAATGAATCAGTTAATCCGACAACATGTGGTCTGATTTCTTTACATAATTTAGAAACCAATTCAACATTTAATTTGGAGAAAACTGCTGAAGTTAAAACATTAAATTGTAAGAAAGTTGCAGCATAATCAGATAAAACATTAGTGACAGCATGGAAGTTACCTAAAGTTTTCAAGTATGGAACTAAATCTTTTTCTTCAGTAGATTCGGTTCTGCTGGTGTATTCAGCTAAAAGATATCTGTGGGCATGTAATTTGGAAATAATTTTTAATTCAGCACCAACTGCATCAAAATCATCACCATTATTTTTCAAGGTTTGCACAACTGAATAAGAAGCTCTGGTGATAGCTACTTCAATAGCAGTTAAGAACTTGGAAGGAGTTAAAACATCACTTTCTGAAGTAATAATTGGAGTTTCCCAATTTTCACCAGTATATTTGTGAACATTGTTTAAGTAAGCACAAGAACCTTTGACAACTTTTTCATTATCAAGGATATTGTAAAGGTGTTTAACAATTGGTTTACCAGTGAAAACACCTAAAATATTGTTATCACCTTCCCATGTACATTGAACAACCCAATCATCATAAGTTTTACCGAATGCATTGTAAGCAGAGTAACCATGACCACCACAAGCTTGTCTACATTCATCAATAGCGGAAGCACCTAACCAGGTTAAAGTAGCTTTTAAGGCACCGGAATCAATGAATAAAGATTTCATGGCTTCAATACCTTTGAATAATTCTTCTTCATCATCGTTATCAACTGCATCATCTAATTTAGCTAAAGTGTCATGGATAGTGTGTTCTAATTTTAAGGCACCAGCAGAAACAACGTAAGCAGCAGCTAAGTAAGGGAACAAACGTCTTTGATGTAAAGGATAATTGATAATTTGTTCTTCTAAAGTATTTTCATCTTCACCGGCTAAATCACCATTTTTGTGGAATTGTCTTCTACCAATAGCATATCTAAGAGAGATGGTGACAACTTTAGCAATGATTCTATAAGAATCTAAAACCATCATAACTCTACCACCTAATAAAGCAGAGTAAGCTAATTGTTCCAAAGGAGGTAAAGTGACTTCACCATCAGCAGAAACACGGGCAAATTTTTGTAACATGTAGTATCTTGGGATTCTAACATGAGAAAATTGAATCCAACCGTTATCGATACCACCTCTACCCATTTTAGCACCGATATCACCCACGGTAACACCTGGCATTAAGTTATGGTTAGAATCTCTTAAAGGAACAACGAAAGTTTTGACACCATAATCTTCACCTTTAACGATTAAACGAGCATAAACGGTACAATGAGTAGCTGAATGAGCAGCACCACCGATCCACCATTTAGTAGCACCGATATGAGGGGTATTAATAACAAATTCATCAGTTTCTTGATCAAAAGTAGCGGTAGTTTGTAAAGCCATAACATTTGAACCATGAGCTAATTCGGTCATACCAAAACAACCATAAATATTTTTCAAATAACAAGTTTCTTTATTTAAAGCCCAATAACCTAATTGATCGGCAGTACCATTACCTCTAATACAAGAAAGAAATAAACCTAAATTGACCCCAATTCTAGTACCAACTTGAGGATCAAAAACATGCAATAATGATAATCTTAATTGGAAATCATCAAAAGATTCTGATTCCAAATATTGAGCTACTCTAGCAATTTTAGTAGCGGTAGTTTCCCGTTCATCCGGTTTATTAGTATCATAATAACCAGGACCAGTGGCTAAAATAGGATCTCTTTCCATTTGTGATTGTAAACGTTTAATAGTGTCTGATCTTTGTTTGGATCCTTCCAAGAACCAGTGCATTTTCACTGGATCTATTTTTTGTTGTTGACGTTCAGTTTTGATTAACTGTTGAGGATTTGGACCTTCATCAAAGGAGATGGTATTACGGGCAATAGATGATGACATGATAATGATATGATATGAACAAACTAGAAGTATAAAAGGACAATTAGATTAATAAAATATCAATTGGATGAGAATAAATGATAAAAAAAAAAGAACCCTAGATTGTTTAATAATTAACAAAACTGGGTTAATGTCTATTATATAGTTGGATTCTTGAGTTTCCATATGATAATTTTAGACCGAGGACAAATTGAAATAACGGCTAAAAAATAATTTCGGTGATGAAGTTTATGTGGGGGAAATTAATTTCATATGATAAAAAAACATAATTAAGAAAACCTAGAAACAACTGATGGTCATTATCATACTCATGAAAATATTAAGAAACAACTGATAAACAGAGATTGGTCATTATTATACTCATGAAAATATTAATAAACAACTGATACTCAGAGATTGGTCATTATCATATATAATGAGAATTAGTAGTAGCACGATCTAATAACTTGAGATTGACAATGTAATCGTAGTATTAAGAAAATATGAAGAAACATGAGAAAATGATACAAACAGTGAAATACAATAGTAGTAAATTAACTATATTAACTTTACGAAGTAAACTAAAATAATATAATGGAAAAATAATGTAAAATAAAGTAAAATTAATTAAAATTAAGTAAAATTAAGTAAAATTAATTAAGATGAAGTGATTATTTTTGGTTACCAGACGCGGCAGTAAGTAAATGATTAGTATTATTATAATGTTCAATATCACTTTCAATATCACAATTATAATCAATTATATTATAATTATAATATAATTATATTATAATTATAATTCATATTAAGATTAATATTAATATTATATTTGTTATTGTTATTGTTAGTACTATTGTATTATTTATTTATGATTATTAGTATTATTTGTAATTATTATTTTCTTTTATTTTATCTGGGGTCATATGTTCAACCAATTGTTTTCTTGTTTATGGTGTCATATCTCATCAGCTTTAATATTTGTTCATCATATGATTATCTTACATAATCAATGATTTGTGACATCTCCACAAATACCAAGATTAACCTTGTTGCCTAATTAGCTGATAAATTTATTTGTTATTTTACCATTATAGTAATTTTGCTCGGTTGTGTCTTTAAATTGTCTCCGTGCCGTTGTCTATATTGACAGTGTCTGTCGGTGGAGTCCGTCCGATTATTTAAGTTCTCTCCGTCAATTACTCGGTGTTTGTCGGTGATGATAGTTGCCGCTAAAAATACCAACAATAATCACATGCCATAACTACCAAGACAAACAATCACCTGCACAACTGTCAACAATAGTATACGAAATTGTCACTCCAGCCTATACATACTCAACCCATAGTAAGTGCAACTAATAATTACCAACAACTAATAATTACCAACAACTAATAATTACCAATAGTTTATAGTAAATAAGTATACTCAGTCAACTGTAGTAAGTGCAAGTTTTCGTGAGTTGAGTATACTATTCATAATACTTTGAAGTTCAAAATTTTATATAATAGAGTTCAATGCATGTACATTATTCTTGACATACATTAAAAGTCTCCACGTTCAAATTATCGTGTAAAATACCTAGATTAAGAATTAAAGTCTATGTTGTATTCTCTGGCACAAAGTATCTATTTAAAGTCGTCTAGGTTGTATTCTTAGGCTCAAAGTATTTTAAAGTCCAGGTTGTTTTCTTAGTCTCAAAGTATCTTTTTAAATTCTAGGTTGTATTTTTATGATAACAGTGCATATTCTTGAGAGGGGGGAGTCTATGAATATGTGTAGACGATTTTCATCGGCCCTCTCGGATAGTAGCGAAATTCATTTATATTATTGTTAGTAAAATTCTGGTTATGATGCACTTGTAAAACTTGAATGAAAGAGTTCTAAGTCATGTTGATACTTCTTTATTTGATGGCCCTAATTTTTCTCCATGTTTTGCTTACTTGATACCCCCCAAACCAAAAAATACTTCATTTTTTTGATAAACGATACAAAATTAATTGGATTGTGATGGTTGCTAAACAACCATCAAACAAGTCTATCAATTTCTTGCACCAGCCAACTTCTATTCTTGTGATTGTCAATTTCCATTTTTCAAACTAATAATTACATGGTTTTTGCTGCTATCAATCATACTTCTTATCAACTAATTAAACCTCACTGACTCCTGTAACTTATAAGCCTTGACCATGTAAATGTCACCACTATCATCTACTGAGGCTGTCTCGTTTCAATTCACAGGCTCTACATATGTATGGTTTGCGTACCATGCTCCTGTTTGGTCCTAGTTGTATGGAATCGCATCACTGGTGTGAGATCGCTGGTATGAGCAACTGCAGCACCCAAGTTGTCCATGATCTGAGATGAAGCAAGTGAATTAGTTTAACAATTGTCATTTGCATATCAAATCTTGAAAAACCAAGTCCAAATCTTTACCTAATAATTGTACCTGATTCATTAATTGTATTCTTTCACTAACCAGGCTAAAACTAATTTCCTAGTTCTTTTATTCTCTTGAACTTGTCTAATTTACTTCTAGGTCTATTTGAAACTACTTTACTTGGCACAACGCTCACACTAGACCCTTCCATTCCATTATCTGTTCCCTGTAAGCATCTGCCATTTAACCAAGTGACCTTCTTGTTCTGATTTCTGGTTTTTCTATTCCCTTACTCTTGCTCATTTGTTTCCTTCCTTTTCATTGCTTGTTTGTTTCATCCCTATATCGCATGTTGTTTCTTCTCTTTATCGCATGTTGTTTCTTCTCTTTATCGCATGTTGTTTCTTCTCTTTCTCTTCATTTTGCTCCTTGTTTCTTCTTTTGGTCTACACCTTTGTTAATTTTTTTATATTATTTCATATATACAGAATCATGAAACCTATTGACATTAACATTAACCTTTCAGTTACCTATTTCTTACAATTGGCGACTAATATTAACCATTCAGTCACCTTTTTCTTACAATTGGAAACTAACCATCCATTCAGTTACCTATTGTTTATTCTACAATTGGGGAACTAACATTTCCATTAATGGAGAGTTAATAAATGCAACACCAGCAACAAATAATACCGCATTCACACCCACGGTCCAAGCAGGAGTCTTTCTAATTTCTTGAAACTTGCTCACCTTCTCTGATTGCTGTTGATATCTACCAGCCATATTGTTCTATTATTGTCGATTTATTGTTGTTGCTTTCAACTTTCGTTCAATCGTCAAAATTTTTAAGAGCTGCCAAAAAAAAAAAAAAAAAAAAAAAAAACGGATTGGTTGCAGCACGACTAATTGATTTTGACAATCAAAGTGAAAATGATGAAGATGATTTCAATAAGATCAAAGGGAAAACATGAGTGAATATTCGTTAGCTGGTAAGCAAATCAAGTTTGATAGTGCTGAGGAAATTAAGAAATATGTTGATGAAATTAAACTTGAAAAAAATTTGAAAAAATTAGATTTATCAGGGAATACAATTGGGATTGAAGCATCGAAAGCATTAGCGGAAGCGATAAAACATCATAAAGATAGTTTACAAGAAGTGAATTTTTCTGATTTGTACACTGGAAGATTGAATACCGAAATTCCTCAATCTTTACAATACTTATTACCTGCATTATTACAATGCTCTCAATTAAAATACATCAATCTTTCTGATAATGCGTTTGGATTACAAACAATTGATCCAATTGAAGATTATTTGACCAAAGCCGTAACTATTGAACATTTGATATTGTCCAATAATGGTATGGGACCATTTGCCGGGGCTAGAATTGGTGAAGCCTTGTATAAATTATCTAAAGCCAAAAAATCAGCTGGAAAATCTTCATTGAAAACGTTCGTATGTGGTAGAAATCGGTTAGAAAATGGATCTATTAATCATTTAGCCGTAGGATTGAGAAATCATGAAAATTTGTCTGAACTTAGATTATATCAAAATGGGATCAGACCAGCTGGGATTTCGAAATTGATTGAATTTGGGTTAGTCAAAAATAAAAATTTACAAGTTATTGACTTACAAGATAATACAATTACTACTAGGGGAGCCAATGAATTGGCTAAAGCCATCAATACCTGGGAAAAATTAAATGAATTAAATTTAAATGATGCATTATTGAAATCAAAAGGGTCAAAATTATTAATTGATGCTTTAGCCAATGGTGATGTTAAGCCAGATTTGACCACCCTTAAATTACAATATAATGAATTAGAACAAGATAGTTTACAACAATTAATTGATGTAATCGACAAAAAATTACCAAATTTAAAAGTTTTAGAATTGAATGGTAATCGATTTAGTGAAGATAGTGAATTCATTGACAAAATTAATGAAATATTTGAATCTAGAGGCTTTGGTGAAATTGATGAACTAGATGAATTAGAAGAAATTGATTCTGATGAAGAAGATGATTCCGAAGACGAAGAAGAAGGTGAAGCCGATAGACTAGATGAAGATTTAGACTTAGACCAATTAGAAATTGATTTAAGTAACAAATTGACCATATCTGATAAATCTGCCGATGTTGATGAGCTTGCAAACGAATTAGCTGAGGCCCATATCAATTAACAAGAAAAAGTAGAACTTAGAAAGAAATCTTAGACGTTCATATCAATCAACAATAAGATGAAGAGTGCATAATGTAAGTTTAGATGCTTATATGTATCAACAATAAGATAAAGAATTCAGAATGAAAAGTTCAGATTCTCATATTTATCAACAAAAAGATGAGAAACTTAGAGAATAAACCTTTTTGAATGCTCATATCAATTTAAGTATTCTCTTGGTGTATATCGACCTAAATAAGACTAAACTGTTAGTTTTTAATATTTAATTTAATAGTACCAACATTGTAGTAAACGCACCATAGTAAGAAAAAAAAAATCAAGTACAACCAATATGAAAAAGTATCAACCATAGATGTCCTCAGTGTTTAAGTTGGCAATTAAGGGTATTCGACTGTTTTCACCTGAGGAAGATGAAACAATTCAGTTTGGGTTTCCATTGACTTTGATTTGTGGTCAAAATGGTACTGGGAAAACGACAATCATTGAATGTTTGAAGTATGCTACAACCGGATTTCTACCCCCAAATAGCAAAGGAGGTGCTTTTGTTAATGATCCGGTACTATCAGGTAGAAATAATGTTACTGGTCAAGTGAAATTGGCTTTTCAAAACGCCAATGGTAAAAGTATGCTATTAACAAGAACAGTGCAATTGAGTCGAAAGAAGGCAAGAACTGGAGGGTTTACAAACACTTTTAAAACCTTAGAAGGTCAACTAGCTATTATTGAAAATAAGGAAAAGATCTCTATTAGTAGTAAAAACGCTGAATTAGATTCTCAAACTCCAGTTTATTTAGGAGCATCTCCAGCCATTCTAGAATATGTTATATTTTGTCACCAAGAAGATTCATTGTGGCCCTTATCAGAAGCAAGCGTATTGAAGAAACGTTTTGATGACATTTTTGAAGCATCAAAGTTTACTAAAGTTATCGATAATTTAAAATCTATCAAAAAAGACATGATGGTGGATATAAAATTAATTGAACAATCAGTATCTCACCTACTGACCGACAAATCAAGAGCTAGTAAAATTAAAGAACGATTATCGACTTTAAATAATCAAATGGAAATTTTGACTACTGAAATAACTAATATTAATATCCAAATTGAAAAATTAGAACAACAAGCTGAAAATCTATTTGCATCAAACCAAGAATTTCAAAAAACTTTAAGCGACTATGAAAAGTATAGCTACAAAAAAAAATCTTTAATTGAACAAATGCAAAGATTGGAAAACAATATTGAAATTCTTGCTGATTCTGATGAAGATTTGTTACATCAACAAAAAAATTTTGCTTCAATTTTAGCGGAAAAAAATGGTGTAAAAGATGAATTGATTAAAACTAATGACAACTTAACTAAAGAAATCTCGCAATTACAAAACAATCTCGATCTTTTAATTGGTCAAGAGGCAATATTAAAGTCAAAAAGGTCTGCCTTTGATGACAATATTAGAAAAATCGAAGATTTAATGCAAACCAATGCGAGTACCTTAAATTTTAAAATAGAAGGAAAATTATCTGATAATTTTGATAAATTCAAAATTGTATGTTTGGAATATTTAAAAGATGCAAAAGAAACATTCGCCAAAGTAGTTTCTTCAGCCAAAGAAAAAGAGCTTCAAAGTTCAAAAGTTTTACAAGATACTATCGATAAACAAAATAGGGAATCGCAGCACTTAAGTTATTTAACTGCAGATTTAACCAGTATGAAGGATCAAAAATTAATTTTAGAAAGGAAATTACAGTTGGCTGATGTTGGTTCCGAGTTAGACGATAGAAAGAAAGAATTAACTTTATTGGTGGACAAGTTAAAAGAAAAAAAGTCTCTCGAGGAAGTAAAAGCTTTGGATTTTAAGCTAGACAAAAGAAATTCTGTAATTTTACAATTGGAAACTGAAGTGGAAGATATATCTAAAAAATTAACCGTTTCTAGTAAGCAATCTGAAGTTCAAACTAAAATTTCGTTGTTAAAAGATTCTATAAGTTCAAAGAGGAAACTCAAAGACCGATTAACCAATTCTAATCAGGATTTATTTGAAAAGTATGTTGATCCAAAATTTGATACCAATTTTGAATCCAAATTAAATGACAAAATTTCTACTTTATCGGTTAATCTTGAAAATCTTGAGGATTCTTTTGCCAAATCATCTATAGAGGCTAATGCTTTGAAGGCAGATATTGAGTCTATCGATAAGTCTATCAATTCAAATATTGAAGTAAGCAAAAAGGCTAAAAAAGTTATTCTAACTGCTGTAGATGAAGAGGAAATACCGCATTACGAGTCTACTCTTGCAGATCTTGAAGAGAGCTACGCCAACGTAATGGAGGATGTGAACACTTCTGCAGCTACAAGAGAATTCAATGCAAAGGCTATCGATATAGCTGAGCGTGATCATCATTGTGTCTTATGTAAGAGGTCATTTGATACTTCAGGATTGTCTAAATTTATCCTGGCATTGAAAGTAAGCATAAACGTAGATGCCATTAAGCAGACGGAGAGCACTGCTATAGAAATTAAAAAAGAGTTGGATTTGGTGAAAGCTGTTATGAATGATGTGCTTACATATAGAGCAGCCATTAAGACAATCGACCTGTTAAAAGAAACTCGTACGAAGCTTGCCGAAAAGTATGACGAACTTAAAAGCCATGTTGAAGAGCAAAGATCTCAGTTATCTCAGGATAAAGAAACCTTACAAACTTTGAATGAGCTTAAAAGACCATTGGGTGACATCACCAGGTTAAATGAAGAAATATCTGAGCTAGAAATCACCATTGAGGATTTATCTGAAGAATTGAATGATTATGGAACTATTTCCTTATCTATGGCAGAACTTCAGAAATTACAAGCCCTGAAAAATGCTGAAATCAAGGGAATAAGACAGCAAATTTCAGAGGATACGGATGCAAAGTATGCAATTCAGAGAGAGATATCGAGGATGGAGAATAAGGTAAAGGACATGAAACTAGCAATTAGTAACATGGAAAAATCTCTTGCTGAGGTCAACAGCATAAAAACTTCTTTAAAAGAAGTAAACGAAAAAATAAGCAAATTAGATGAACAGAAAACGCAGTCTTTAGAGCAAGCAGAAAAGTTGAAGAAGGATAAAGAGGAAAAATCGTCAATTTTAAACGATGTTCAAAAAGAAAATATGATAATTAATGATAAAGCACAGGAAGATTTGAAGATTGCTGAAAATATTGTTGATAGTTTTCAGATGTTGTACAGCTCTATCAGAAGCTTTGAAAGTCAAGATGCACCAAAAATTGAAGAGAACAAAACTCAAGTAAGAAAATCAATGGAGTCTCGGGAAGCCAAGAATAAAACGATTACAGAAAATCTAATTAAAATTAGAAAACTAGAGAATGAAAATGCTGACGCATCAAAGATTGAACAAAATATCATTCACAATATTGATTATAGAGGCATTCAACATGAACTCGAGAAAACCGATGAAAAGATAAGAGCTTTAGATATGGCTAACGCACAGACCCGGAAAGACGAGTATCAACAAAAATCTCGTACATTGAGGGAACAAATATCCGAATTGAATGCCTCGCATGCTGGAAAGATAGGTGAGGTAAAGCAAATCAAGGATCAGATAAGTTCTATGCAAAAAGAATTAGATACTGATTACAAGAATATTGATAAAACATACCATGAAGAGTGGATCAAGTTGCAGACAAATATGTTGATCTCCAACGATATTCAGACTTATTCAAAGGCTCTCGATAATGCAATCATGAAATATCATAGTATGAAAATGGAAGAAATTAACAAGATTTTGCATGAGCTTTGGTCTCAAACGTATAAAGGCTCGGATATTGAAACTATAGCTATCAAGAGTGATGTCAATGTTCAAGCAAAAGGTAATAGGTCTTATAACTATCGTGTTGTGATGTATAAAACAGGTAATGAACTAGATATGCGTGGAAGATGTTCAGCTGGGCAAAAAGTTTTGACTAGTATTTTAATTAGACTTGCTTTAGCTGAAAGTTTTGGTATAAACTGTGGGATAATTGCATTAGATGAACCAACAACTAACTTAGATCAAGAGAATACGGAATCTTTGGCCGAAGCATTGAATCAAATTATTGAGTTCAGAAAGGCTCAAGCAAATTTTCAATTGATTGTAATTACCCACGATGAAACGTTTTTAACTCACATCAATGGAGGTAACTTTACTGATCACTTTTATAGAATCCAAAGAGATGAATCGCAACTGTCAAGAATTTACAGATTGCCAATTAGTAAAATAAAATAAGATACTTTTATTCCTCAAAACTAATTACACATTGGGACAATTTTACAATGAATTTTTGTCAAGGATTTTACTTGGAAGTTCAATTTGATTTTCAGTAATTGAATAATGTGGGCTATTTTCAGTACTTAGCTTGGTAGTTTCTGTGGCTAATTTAGCTCCTGCTTCTGTGGATACATCTTCACAGGTTGGTTGATGAAATTTGAAAGACTTCATTGGGGTTTTAATCAGTTTTGGGGTTTTTGAGCTTCTTGCCTTTTCAAGTAGTGATGTATACTCACTGACATTTGAAATTTTAGGTAAAGTTCTCATCCTTGATAGTAACTTGTTTTTTTCAATCCAAGTATATTCCAAGTATTTTTCTAATTTGAATCTTGACACGGGAATTTTTGTAATCATCCGTTTTTTGACATAGATATGAACCTCGACATGTTTGTCTTTAGTAAAGAAATCTATGAGAGAAGGTTGGGTTTGGTATGATATAGTTATATCATACAATCGAGTAAACTTTTGACTTTCACTGTGAGCCAAACCTTGAATTATATTGGCAAACGCAGAAAATCTGGGGTAAAGAACATGATTAAAGGGTGGTAGGAAATATTTGCTACCATTATGGTTTTGAATATTCAAATCTTCAATGGTGAAAATATTGACTTCTGGAAACACTACCACCCATTCAACGAATTTGCTCTTAACTACATCATCGACTAAGCCAGGGGTTAGATTTGAGTCCAATTCCCAATTTTCATCACTTTTAAACATATTGAACCAAATATTATAATTTGGAATTTGCCATATTGAAAACCAAGTGAAAAAATTAATTCTAGGTAAAGTCAAGAAATAACTTGATTCGAGATTTTGATTGAAAGCAAATTCGACATTATTGGTATATCTTGCCAAGTAAGCCATTAGTATGTGATCACCCAAAGATTGATGATTTGAAACAAGAACTGCACTTTCCAATTCTAATTTATCACCCATTAAGCTTACATGTAAATTATCACTCTAGACAACTATTAGTAAAAAATAAAAATTTAAAATAAAAACCATGAAAACAACTAATTTGTAAGATCATAATCATCTTCAACATCATTTGGTTGTTTTATTATATACATACGACTAAATATAAACAGAAATCCCAGAATAATGTTTGCAATAAACGTTGAATGTTTACTGTAGAATCAGGAAACAACTTTAATAAAATCCAAAATTTTATTGACAACCCATTAAGAAAAATCACGGTTAAAAAAAGGAAATTTACAATTGCAATTGCTTTAAGTTTCATCCATAAGTTATTCACATTGATTTCACCTTGAAACCTGAATCCAAGATGATCCAAGAGCTCCATACCAAGAGAAACAACCATTAGTTGATTTAAATCTTTACGCGCTATGGTTGCAAAAATGTTGACTTTTAACAAAAAGTATAAAAGTTGCAAAAGTAACAAAATTTGCCAGAATTACCAAAGATGAAAGTAACATGATTATTGATTGCATTCATCTTATATATCAATGCCTTAAATAAAAAAGAGAAAGAATTCATCTTAATGGATATAGTGTATTGTAATTACAAGTAAGAGAAAAAACACAAAAATTACATAATCCGAATTTTGATTTTTTTTTTTTTTTAAAGAAGTGAATAAATGATCTCTTACTTATCTTCAAGTATCTAATCGTTTCTGCCGTTGTTATTTTTGGTTTGTCGAGGTTGTTTTCTTCCCAGTGTCAAATTTTTTGGCTGCAAAAAAAATTTTGCAACAAAAAAAACTAATGGCGCGCGCTCGCAACCATCTCATCTAGAAAATGGTTGTGATGGGTAATTGATAGGTTTAATAGATAGTATTAGTATTTAATTTGGTTAGGATGTCTCGTTTGATAGTGAAACAGATTCCTGAGTATTACACAGAAGACAAATTGAAGGCTCATTTTGCCAAGCAGGGCAATGTTACTGATGTAAAGCTTATGAAAACCAGACATGGTAAATCTAGAAAGTACTGTTTTGTAGGGTATAAAACGGTTGAAGATGCTGAAAAAGCAGTGAAATACTTTAATAACTCATTTATTGATACTTCAAGAATACTGGTTGAATTGGCAAAGACATTTTCCGATCCAACTGTCCCATTATCTTTTAAAGAAAAACAACGAGATGCCCGAAATAGGTTATTTGAACAAGAGCAACGATTGTTGGAACAAGAGAATCAGAGAAATCATAAACGACAAAAAAAGATTGGTTCATCAATCGATGATGAGATTGCAAATAATCCAAAATTACGAGAATATATGGAAGTTATGAAACCTTCTCATCAAGTTAAATCGTGGGCAAATGACGAAATCGCTGATGGTTCTGGTGGACCTTCTGTGAAAGATTTGGCTGATGAAATCGAAAGACAAGAAAAAGGAGGGGTTAATTCTACCCCGGTTGTAGATGTGAACATGGCCAAAGTCCAAGAAAATGAAAGTGATGATGAGTATGATGATTTCACAAACAATAACGACAAACAGGATCACGACGATGATGATGAAGAAATGATCAGTATTGACAACTTCAACAAACCTAATGAAATACAACAACAAGAAGAAGAACAAGAAGAAGGAGAACCTAGTATCAATTCTACGCATGAAGACCAAAATCTTGCCACCAATGAGAATATCAGTGATCTTGATTGGTTGAAGTCTAGAAGAGTGCGTATAAAGGATAACGGAGACGAGATAGAGAATACTGTTGAAGCACCAACTGAAGGAGACAAGTCTGAATCAAAAAAAGAAAAACCCAAACCACAGAAAATTGTCAATCAAGTGAGCCAACCGGAAAAGACCCAAGAAGAACAATACGAGCAACAAATAAAAGAAACTGGTCGTTTATTCATTAGAAACATTCTTTATGAATCTACAGAACAAGAATTCAGAGATTTATTTGAACCGTATGGGTCTTTAGAAGAGGTACATATTGCTATAGACACTAGAACTGGTAAGTCTAAAGGTTTTGTGTATATTCAATTTAAAAATAGTGATGATGCGTATAGAGCTTACAAGTCTTTGGATAAACAAATTTTTCAAGGTAGATTGTTGCATATTTTACCAGGTCAAAAGAAAAAGGACCATAGATTGGATGAGTTCGATTTGAAAAATTTACCTTTAAAAAAGCAAAGAGAATTGAAGAGAAAGGATCAAGCAAGTAAGAGTCAGTTCAGTTGGAATTCTTTGTATATGAACACAGATGCAGTTTTGGAGTCAGTTGCAGCAAAAATGGGAATTGCCAAATCAGAATTGATCGATCCAGAAAACTCAAATTCTGCGGTGAAGCAAGCTTTAGCTGAAGCGCATGTTATTGGGGATGTACGCAAGTATTTTGAACAAAAGGGAGTTGATTTGACCCAATTTGACAAAAAGGAAAGAGATGACAGGATTATATTGGTAAAAAATTTTCCCCACGGTACAACTGTAGAAGAAATCGGTGAATTGTTTTCACAATATGGCCAATTGAAGAGAATTTTAATGCCTCCAGCTGGAACAATTGCTATTGTTGAGTTTAGAGATACTCCTAGTGCTAGATCTGCATTCAATAAATTAGCTTATAGAAGATTTAAGAAATCCATTTTATATTTGGAAAAAGGACCAAAAGATTTATTTACCAAGGAACCAACTAGTGATGATATTGTCGCAACAACAACCTCAGAGAACGATCCAAGCGTGGTGGAAGCCAAATCTACAGCCAATGATATTCTTGGTGAATCATCTGCCAAAGATGATACTGAAAATGACAATGTATTTGAAGGACCAACAGTGTCTGTTTTTGTGAAGAACCTAAATTTTGCAACCAAATCTAAAGATTTGACTGAGGTATTTAAAGCTATTCCTGGGTTTGTAATTGCTACTGTGAAAACGAAGCCTGATCCTAAAAATAAAGATTCTGTTTTGAGTATGGGGTTTGGATTTGTTGAATTTGAAACTAAACAACAAGCAGAAGTTGCCATTTCTACCTTAGATGGTTATGTTCTTGAAGGACATAAATTACAATTGAAATTATCTCATAGACAAGGTACTGGTACCAATGCAAATACTAAAACTGATAAATCTAAAAAATCAAGCAAAATTATCATTAAAAATTTACCATTCGAAGCTACAAGAAAAGATATTTTGGAGTTATTTGGAGCTTTTGGTAATTTAAAATCAGTTAGGGTACCCAAAAAATTTGATAAATCAGCCAGAGGGTTTGCGTTTGTTGAATTTACCCTTTTGAAAGAAGCTGAAAATGCTATGAATCAATTACATGGGGTGCATTTGTTGGGTAGAAGATTAGTTATGCAATTTGCAGAACAAGATGCTGAAACTGCCGAAGAAGAGATTGCCAAAATGACTAAGAAAGTCCAAAAACAAGTTGCTACTCAACAATTAGCGGCTGCCAGATTAGCAGGAAAGGGTAAAATTGAATTAGAAGAACCAGAGGATGATTTTGTCGGGTTATAATTTGATAAGATATTTGTTTTTCTCTCTGTATTAGTATAATGTAACTTGATTGGATGTTCATATCTTCTATAGTATTATAACGTAATCGTATTGGTGCATTAAATTTGCTCGTAGTAAATTCCACAACCAGTCGCAGAAAATTTGAACGAGAGTTAGTGAAAAATCAATGATAATTATACCCTAAATTGTTGGTGGCAACAGATATGTTTCGACTTCGCTTATTCAAACCGCTAGAATCGGGATTGACTAAATGTCATTTTTTCAACAATAGTAATATAATAGCATTAACGAAAAATGGATTGAAACAGAAAAACTCGCCATCACAATCCAAATTTCTTAAATCCAACGTTTCAATCTTGAAATCATCGATGATTCCTAGTTTTTCTAGAAATATCAAGTCGAATAACTTATCGAAATCATTTGTGAGATTCAGAAGTAATACTTGGTCTAATTATAATCGATATTATGGAAAATCAAATTGGGACAAATTGAAGTCTCCTGCTTTATTTACTGTGACAATATGTGTGGGAACTACTTTGGCTATACCGTATATTTTTGATTATACTCCTTTATCATACTTGAAACAAAATCCCAAGGCTTTGGTTTATGGTATAATTGCCATTAATGGTGCTGTATTTTTAATGTGGAGAAGTCCCCAATTTTCGAAAGTTTTAACTAGATATGGGTTATTGATGAAAGATAATATTTATTCCAATTGGTCATTATTAGGTTGTGCTTTTTCTCATCAAGAAATCGGTCATATTTTTGTTAATATGTTTGTTTTATCATCTTTCGGTACAACCCTTTGCACCATGATTGGTCCTGCTAATTTTTTGATTATGTATTTAAATTCGGCGGTTTTTTCTTCATTTGTTTCATTATTAATCCCCACTTTGTTAAGATCATCCTTGGGTGTTGCTAGTTTAGGTGCATCTGGTGCTGTGTTTGCTGTAGTCGCTGCATTTTCATACTTGATCCCTAATGCTCCAATAGCATTTTTCTTTATTCCTATTCCAGGTGGTGCTTGGCTTGCATTTTTAGGTACTGTAGGATGGAATGTTGCTGGTGCTGTTTTGAAATGGGGAAGATTCGATTATGCTGCTCATTTAGGAGGTTCCTTAATAGGTGTAGTTTATGGATGGTTTTACACTAAAAAAATTAAAGAAGCCAGAAGAAAGAGACAACTCAGATGGGGTTAAAGCGGTTAGATTAATAATAAAATGACGAAAGAGACAACTCGGATGGAGTTAAAGCGATTAAAATAAATATCCAATCAAGTGTAAATAAATCAAAATTGTTTTTAAATATAGGTCAAATTAGAATATTAAGAAGATGATGTTTCAATAAATCGTTATATTATTCTAATATACAAATGATGCAAAAATAAGGAATCTGATCAACTATTTTAGTTAAGCAAATGAAACCTTCTTTCTAGGGGTAGACTTTTCAACTTCTTCCTCCGCTTTTCTAGCTTTAGCATTTTTTCTTCTATTGATTCTAGCAGTTGCTGCTTTTGATTTAAGTTCTCCTTTTTTACCTTCTAATTTAGTAACTTTTTCTTGCTCTTTTCTTTCAATTTCCCGACGTTTTAATTCTCTTAATTCTTCTAGTCTTCTTGATTTCTCCAATTTAGATTCATTAACTAAATCATGCTTATCATTAATTGACTGTACCAATCGGTTCAAAATTAAAGTATCATTATCATCTACAAATTTCTTACCTTTCTTACCTCGCTTGGCTTTTACTCCCGGTATTATAGCTGTGTTCAAGGTAGGTATATTCAATTGACTTTCATCATATTCCTTACCATTCTTTGCTCCATATAACCTTGCCTTAGCTTGTTGTTTCTTAATTTTTTGCTTAGATATTTTAGGTTTTAATGATTTTGGGGTTAACTTCGATTCATTCTCAAGTTGGTTTCTAGCTCTTGAATCACTGAAAACTTCAGATTCCACTTGTCTAGTTTTGTTTTGAGTCTTATTTCTCTTGGCAGTCTTTGACTGTCTTGGTGCCATCTTCAGTTATAGTTTGTTTTACCTACTACTCTTCGTCTTCGCCATAGAAAACTGGCGATGCTCATCTCAAAATATATCACGTGAGTTTTTCACCAGTTTGCAACCAGAGGTTCAATTAAACACTGGCAAGAGTTCAACCAAAGGAGCCATGATCTAGCAATAAGTAATGTGTAAGTTGAATGAATACTAGGTTTGTAAAGAAACTACAAAAAAAATAAAAAAAATAAAATAAAATAAAAGATTTCATGAAGTTATAGTTCAATCAACTATGCGATGTTGATTACTGACTGTCAGCCTAAGTGTTGACTATATGGAGGATGTTTCTCTTAGGTTGGCAAAATACGGTTAGCGTTTTTAGTTCATATATAAAACGTATATTTATACTTATGATAAAACATATTTTTATACTTATAAAACACGATTTTGATCAGGTTTATTCAAATTATTAATATCATCGATAACTCTCTCTGCTTGAGGAGTAACCCGATAAGCTAATCTAACCTCATTAACGTAATCAAAAATTGCAGAATGAGAAGTAATCCGATTATCCCAGAGAACAACCGTATTAGGTTGCCATCTAGCTCGAATTTGTAAATCCTGTGATGAAGAAATATGATCATATAAAAAGTTTAATAAAAACTCTGATTCTTCTTCTTTCAATTCAACAATCTTTCTTGAAAATTGAGGGTTTACATATAAAGCCTTTTTACCCGTAACAGGATGAACCCGTACTAATGGGTGGATATTAGCGGCTGGTTCTCGCTTAACCCATCCCCCATGTTGGCGAGCACTATCGGCTTGCTCTTGGGCACTATGTAAAACATGTAAACCTTGCAATCTTTTTCTAAATTCAGGGGATAATCTTTCATAAGCTTCTACAGTATCAGCAAATAACGTATCACCACCAGCATCTGGGGATTCTAGTACTGAAAAAAAAGTGGTACCTGGAGGTTGCAATTCATAAGATACATCTGAGTGAAACTGAACTAAACTAGTTCTATTTGCTACAAAATCAGATTCACCAGGTGCTCGATAAACAATATGAAATTCTGGATGATTTTTAATCCCACCACTAGTTGGATGAATATGTAAAGGACCAAAATATCGAACATAATTTTTAATAAAATCAGGACCTTTTGAAGTGAAATCTTGATTTCTAAATACAACTACTCCTCTTTGAGCAACAAACAAAGCCAATTCATCTTTTGCTTCATCAGATAATTGAGATAATTGTACATTTGAAACTTCGGTACCAAATTTAGGAGAAATTTTTTTCATTTCGACATTGACCGATTTTGGAAACAAATTAGGAAGTTTTGGATCAGCTCTTGAACCAGGATCAATATGTTCAAAAAATTCCAATGGTTTATAAGTTTCATCCAATCTCCAACTGGGAAGAAAGATTTTATTTTCAGGTTTAATTGTTGAATTAGAAACAGTTATATAACCATCTTGTTCGATTTTGGAAACAATTCCTGATCCGTGAACTACTGCTTTAGTAGGCATATTCTTATTACTTGAAGTTCCAAAATTTTGGATTCAATACCTTAAATATATACTAATTTCATAATCGTATTAATGTTTTGCAACTGTGGGTGTGGTTGCAAAAAAAGCCACATTTCTAATTTATTATAAAGCGTGGATTTTATCTACATGGTTCCATGTGACTACAACAAAGCAAAACCTTCAATTGTATTGGACAATAATCCAAGTGGGGAAAGTAAACGATTTAGCTTATCAAGCTTACTAATGTCTTTTAAGTCAACTCTAATGTCCAAAGCTTAAACCGAATGCCATCAAAAAAAAAAAAAAAAATGAAATAAGAACAAAAAGCCAATCAATTGTCGTTTATAAAATAGATGATTCAAAACTTTTTGTTAGCAAAATTATAATGACAATCATTAACAAAGTTCACAAAAAGAAAACTAATTATACCCTTTTATTATAGGTGCAAGCATGTAAAGTAAGTCTTTAGAATCCACAGTATGAAATCGTTTAATAATTGTAAAAATTAGTAATATTTTTTTTGTTTATTTTCATTTGAAAATATGTAAACTAAATTAAGGGTACTCTAGAGAAGCATTAAAGTGGATCTAGTGGGTTTATTCGCCTTCATCAACTGGTGCTACGGTACTGGTTGAATTTTGGTGCTCCTATTGGTTATCAAGTTTTGCTGATAAGGAATCAGTTAGCAGCACCGCGAAAAGAAATCACTACCAAATAAACTTACTTACAAAACAACAGCGGTTTATTGGCTAGGTTTAGAGTTAAATGAATGGTCAGTCGTACAACGATGATTCAGTAAAGTTTAACTGGAATGTGTTTCCGTTGACCCGGTTAGAAAACTCAAAATTGGTAACTCCATTAGCATGTTTGCATGATGCTTTTGATGAAGAATCAACCCTTCCTCAGGTCCAATTGCCTCCAATAAGTTGTCAAAAGTGTGATACTTATATTAATCCTTATATCAAATTTAGCAGACAAAATCAAATATGGTGGTGTCCATTTTGTGAATCGACAAATAAGCTACCATCAGATCTACATATACCTGAGAAACCACAGTTAGTGAGTGATTGGCCTATTCAGTTACAAGAGTCGTCTACTTCTGTTGAATATAAACTTCCCAAGGATATAAATCAGGTTAATGATTACCAAATAAATCATATCTTTGTTGTAGATTTATATCAGCATAGAGATATTAGTGATTTTAATAATCTACAAAAATGTTTACTGGCAGCTATTGAAAAAATACCCAATGGTCACTTCATATCTTTGATCACCTATGATGATACCGTGACTTTGCATGGCGTAGGTGATCACAGTGTAAGTTTATCGCTCAAGGACTTACCCCAGGACAATGCAAGTTTGTTCCAACAAACTACAATCGATAAAATAACCTCCGTATTGAAACTGTCACTACTCTGTCAATTGAATCACCAAACAAAGAACGAGATTTCTAGTTTAATAAATTCATGGAACCCGAATACCATTGAAACTTCCAGGATCCCAAGGTGTACTGGTTTTGCTCTTTACCTAAGTATCTTGCTTGCAAATAATTCGGCACATTCTTTTAACAGTATAAAGTTGTTCACTTCTGGTCCGTCAACCGTATTCCCGGGAAACATTGTTGAACTAGGTGATTCAATTAGATCTTACAATGATCTTGTCGATTCAAAATCCAACCTTTTTAGTATTTGTCGACAGTTTTACGATACTTTGGCCTATATTGCATGTGGTTTAGATGTCAAGCAAAGTTGGGAGATTGCAAAATCCAATTCTAAACGAACAACCGAATTTAACATTGTTGGGGATGTCACCTCTTGTACTATAGATGTTTTCGTGGGGTCTGTCGAGCAAGTTGGTTTAAAAGAAATGGAGTCATTACTCTATTCAACTATGGGAAACATCTTTATGTTTGAGAATTGGAATCTGTATACATTCAAATCTTCACTTTTAGAATCTGTTAAAATAAATTCTTTCAATCACACCCTTTCTATTAATACTTCTGATCATTTGAAAGTATCTCATTTAATTGGGGGTGGATATGCATTACCATCAACATTCGCTTTAACTGAAAATCGTTACCATTTCCACCATGATAAGATATCTGATCATCTTACCGAGTACAATTCTTCTGCTACCAAAAAGTTGTTCACAAATAGATGGAGATTTCCATTAATTCGAAACAAAAATACTTTGGGTGTATATTTTGGTGTCAATACTCTCAAAAGCTCAATTGATGTTTCTGCAAAATCGACCAAAGAAGCTTACGTTCAATTACAATTGAAATTTTTTGATTTGGTAGAAAACTGTTGGAAACTAAGAGTAACAACTACGAAGAGACCAACTACACATTCATTCTCATTTCCTAAAGGAAAGGTTGGTGATAGTCTTAGAGATAATGAATTGTTGAAAGGGTTCGATCAGAAGTGTTGGGTCGTCTTATTGAGTCGATTATTGGTCAACAAACTTTCAACTGATTTTGAAGACCCTATCAGAATTATTGAGCTTATTGATAAATCTTTAATAAGATTATTATACCATTTCGGGAACGTTTCATTCAAAATAAACAATATTGCTGAATATTCTTCTAATCCCTATTCCAAGTTGAATCAAATTTACAAAATAAACGAAAGCTTTCATTTATTACCTTCTTTAGTATACAACTTTAGAAAGAATTCTCATTTGATAAAGATGTTCAATAGTAGTCCTGATGAGTCTATGTTTTATTACAATTGGTATGTTCGTGCAGACTTGAAATCATCTATCACTATGATTCAACCGAATTTGTACAAATTTAATGATACGGAAGCAATTATCCTATCTTTAGATTCGAATTGCTTGACAGAAACTGGAGGCTATTGGCTAATTTTAGACTCGGTATTTCGGATTGTTTTGTTTTACCTGGTTGGTAAGGATCATAGTAAGAAGTTACCATTGCATCCATCTAACAATGATCATTTGTTGAATGACCCAGCTTTAAAAGATTCTATTGAATTTGCAAATCAATTAAAGTTAGGTAGGCAACCTGAATCCAAATTCATAATCACTCAAACGCATCATTCGCAATCTAGATATTTAACTTCGTGGTTAAACCCGGTAGAGAACGATTTGATAGATGAATTTAGTTCTATTTCCTTGAATGAGAAAACAGGATTCATGGGCATGTTCAAGAAAGCAAGTCCAAGTTTAGATACTAAATTGATGACTGAGGATATTAGTTTAAAAGTTTATTACAAGGAAATTCTTAGGAAAGTGAAGAAATATGATCCATAGATTAACGTACATATTAATTTAATGATTCTAAGAACTTGATAATTGTAGCAACTATATCATCAACAGCACCATCATCTGATTTTTCGTCAATCTTATGATTGGCTCCTTGTATAACATGACTTAAACTACTGAAGCATTCTGGTTTGGTAGCTAATTTCCAATCTTGTAACAACTTATTTTGATCAGTAGTTTTTGCTACAAACTCATCTTTTGCACCTGGTAAAACCAATATGGGTTTTGTGATCTTGGCCCAAGTCCTTTCATGATCTTTTTGGGTCAAGTTAGGTGAAAAGAAATCTTCAGTTCCTCCAGATTTGGCGATTGAATAAAATCTAGCAGCAGTTATAGGAGTGTTAAATGCAATTTTTCTAAATTTAGGGGGTAATATTTCGTTTTCTCGACCTTGAGTCAAATATTCATCGTGAATCTCGTTACATAACCGTTCTAATTCCCCAGGACCTAACAGTAAATTCATTGCTTCTACATCTGAAACCCCAGCTTGTAAAATTCCACCATCAATGGCGCAATCACCAGTCAAATCAGATGACAAGTACTTCAAAGTATCTTGACACCCGGTTGAATGTCCCCCCAACACAACCTTGACTCTCCCTGGTTGGTTTCGAATATAGGTAACCAATCTAGATAAATCTCGAACGTCTTGGTCTAACGAAGATGTACCCCAACCTTGGTAACTAGACCTAAGAACTGGCTGTATCACCGACCATCTTTCAGCTGGCTTCTTGTCGGAGTTGCTTGCCTCCAACTCGGCTGCTAGAGGAGGAATCCATGGAACATTCAACAATCCATCCCCCAACCCTGCTACAATTATCAACACATTAGGAGCAACTTTGTCTGGATGGTTGGTAAATTCAAACGCAGTTAAGTTGTAAGCGTAATGATGCAAAATCCCTCTTTGAGGTTGATGTAATACCGCCATTACTACCACCTCTTATTTGTGAAATACCAATTTGAAGTTGTTCAATATAAATTGATTAGCCACAGCTTCGGACAAAGTTGGAGACTCCGATGCGAGTTTTCCCGCTGATAAAATTGTTGCTGTTAGATCAAAAGCAAGACCGAGAGATTTCTACAAGAGCTAACAGTCAACAGGATATGGAGGAGGGGTTTTTGAGATGGGACCCTGCTCAAGTGGCTTCATTTGTTCAATCTGTGTTATGTGAAGATGAAAAACATCATGCTTCCCGGTTTATAGATGAGAATATTGATGGAAGTTTACTACCATATATCACAACCCAACATTTACATGAGTTGGGAATCGAGAAGTTGAATACTCGATTGGTAATTAAGAAAGCCATCTCCGAATTGATAACTAATTATTATCAAGCTAATCCGCCAACTTCTTTTGACGATCCTGAATATGGACTAAATAACATTAATGTGAACAATAATTATATATCGATGGAAGCGTTATTACTATCTACTGGCTTAATCAAAGATATGATGAAAAAAATCTCTTGTATGAAGAATTTGTCGTTATTGGCTTCAACTAACAATCAGGTTGATTCGTTACCTTTATCACCAAAAACCCAAGGAGACCTTAAACGATTACAAGATAGCTTTATTAAGTTGAAGCTGGATTTGATACCATTGGTAAGGTTGATTAAAGAACTGAAGCCTTTACCTACGCCTACATTGGATCCTGGAACCAATTTGAGTTCCGAATCGCCGACCTTATCGCTAAGATCTGATGTATCTGATGCTAATGATAGTAAAACCATTACTCAAGGTGTAAGTGTAAAAGAGTCTGATTTGAATACTGAAGAGATTTCAAGTCCAACATCGATATTTTCTAATCGGTTTTCAAGTGGTTCTTTATTATCGATGGGTACTGGGAAAATTATTCAGCAGTCGATACCAAAATTAAGTGAAATAAAAGCTAATTCTGATTTTAAATTACAAAAATTACCTAATGATACTCGTACAATATCTGATGAACGTCCTAGATTAGTCGAAAATGTACTTCAGCCCAAATTGTCAAAGTCAAATATGAATGCATCAAGTTCATTATCTAATCTATCAATTAATGATTCGACGAAATTGGGTAAACCTCCATTAAAACAATTTAGTTCAACAAACTCAATCAAGCCTTCGAATCACAGTTCACACAACTTATATAATCATCAACAAACTCAGCAACAGCCCCAAAATGAACCTTTGAAACAATTAAGAGCATCAAGTGATGATTCATGTTTAAAGATTCTTCAACAAGCAATGAAGCGATATCACATCCCTCGTAAAGATTGGTCAAAGTATGTTTTAGTAATTTGTTATGGAAATAAAGAACGAATATTGAAACTATCAGAGAAACCAGTTACAATGGTTAAAGAATTACATGAATTAGGTAAACATCCTACCATAATGTTACGACAATTGGCTGAAGTTACTGAAGAAACCGCCAGATACGACGATTCGAGAATTGGCGATGATATCCCTGGTGGATCTCTATAATGTAAAGTAAATACATAATACAAATCAACAAGTGTCACACGTTTATCAATTGATGAATCAAACACTTAAAATAAAAACCGTTTGATCGAGATTCTTCAAAAAATTTATATAATTCAGTCCATAAGTAATCCATTATTTTCAAAAGTAAAGAAAAAAAAAATTGAGCTACTCTTAAGGTAAAGGGTACTACTATCAACGCTACTTGGTTTACCATTTATTTGAATGCTATAAACCAACCATGAGAGGGTTCGAAAATATTTAATATAAATTGCCGTTAAATAAAAACTATATCATATTGTAACAAATTTAAATCTGATAATATTTACTTAACATCATTATTAACTATTATTCTATATAAATTTAATTATTATAGAGATTACTTGATTGATTAATGTATTTAGATTAAAATTAAGGTTGATGTATGGATGTTTGTGGAATTTTGAGGGCTTCAGCCCTTTTTCCGGATTCATGCACGCGCTCAGCGACGGTGAAAAATATTCTTGGTTTGTGTGCAGTCCCATCAAAAAGTTTGTGATTACCCATCCCATTATAGAAAAGTTTTCAAAACTAGACTTGAATAATATCATACCAACAACAATATGCCTCCAAAGTTCGATCCATCTGAAGTCAAATACTTATATTTAAGAGCCGTTGGTGGTGAAGTAGGTGCTTCATCTGCTTTAGCTCCAAAAATTGGTCCATTAGGTCTTTCACCAAAGAAAGTTGGTGAAGATATTGCCAAAGCTACTAAAGAATTTAAAGGGATCAAAGTTACTGTTCAATTGAAAATCCAAAACAGACAAGCTACTGCTTCTGTTGTTCCATCTGCTTCATCTTTAGTTATAACTGCTTTAAAAGAACCAGTTAGAGACAGAAAGAAGGAAAAAAATGTTAAACATTCCGGTAATATTCCATTAGAAGAAATTTTTGAAATTGCTAGAAAAATGCAACACAAATCTTTTGGTAAAACTTTAGCTTCTGTTACTAAAGAAATCTTAGGTACTGCCCAATCTGTTGGTTGTAGAGTTAATGGTAAAAACCCTCATGATATCATCGATGCTATTAACGATGGTGAAATTGATGTACCAGAAAATTAAGTTGTTTAATAGGTTTTAATAAGAATGAAAAAATAGATTTTCAAATTAATTGAGTTTTCCAAAAAATTCTTAATTTGATTGAAAATTGTAAGACACATATTATTATTATTATTGATTTTTTGAAAATGATTGCATTATGAATCTGATTTGTTTGTTATATCTATGAATGTGTGAAGAAAGAAATGAAGGAAAAAGTGAAATAATATGATCCTAGATCATTTGATATGTTTTATGGTTAAGCATACAAATGAAGAAAGAACCAAAAGAATAACATAACAAATTACCCAAGATTATTAGTTGCAATCTATCTATTATTGAGCCGTATTTTTGACCGATTTAATTAATTTGACCCCAAGAAAAAGTCTGTTTGCCAACACTCTGGTGCCTAATCATTTTGAAGCATGTACTTCTTAATGCTATATTGGGTTCCTATTTTGGTGCAAACTAGAATAACTTTAGCTGACTACTCACCGTTGTAACTGAGAAAATATAGTTATAATGGTCCATTTCATTAGCAAACAATCTTTAAAATAAAAAAATCTAGTTTAGTAGATTTCAACCGTTTGGGAGAAATGCCAAATGTATAAGCTTTAGGGATTTTGTTTATTTTAGTTGTCACTTTTCGTCTAACTCGTTGTTTTAGATGAATTTGGATCAACTAGCGCTACTATACAATAAAATACGATTGCTTAAATCTAGACTCTCCTCCTCAAACTTTTCTTACACATAGTAAACCCGAACTTTATAAGTACTCTTGATGATCACCACTTGTGCCTTTTTTTTTTTTTTGTTTCTTATTTACTAAATAGATACAATATTACCATAGACAAGCTGAAAATCCTCTGTAGTTTATAATATGAAAATCGTAGAAATGACGCTGGTAGATCTGAAGTTTGCAAATTGAAATTCAAAGATATGAAACTTCCAGACACTAAACAAGCATCAGTAGTTTTTAAAGTCATAGAATTGAGGCATGTAAACGAACAATTTCAACTAGACAAGAAAGTCAACATGGCATACAAACGTACAATTTCAAGATACAAAGCCAATATGATATGTAAATGTAAGATTTCAAGTAGTAGACAAGTCAATATGGCATGTAAATGTACGATTTGAAGTTGTAACAAAGTCAATTGAACAATATTTCTCATGCTTTATAAAATAGAGATTGTCAAGGTTTTAATGTCGCCTGTTCTAAATGATAACTTGAACGCTATTTACCCATATCATCCACTAATGATTGATCCCAATGAAAATATTTTCACAATCCTAAAATGGTTGCAAAAAATTGAAAAATGCATTAAAAGAAGAACAAAAAAACTCCAATGAATAATCCTAAGAGTCATAATGGTTGATTAATAGTTCTACACAAAGAAAGAGACAGATTATATACTTGAAATAATTGATTGAAGTTCTGTTTCTTGTTCTTTTTCTTGTTCTTGTTCTTGTTCTTTCTTTATTGAGACGATAATTATTTTTTATGGGGATGACTATGAATCATGTTGATTTTGCTATAACTAAGAGATGGACAAGTTCAATGGGGAAAACCAGACAAAATCAAAACATAAGGTCTTAGTATTATAAATCCTGACGTTCCTATTATTGGTAGATTATGGTTTTACTAGTAAAGGGTGACTAATTAATCATTAAATTCATTTAGTAATAGTATGGCCTTATTAATCATGTGTGCAGGCATGGTGAATATAATAAACTGATGGCAATTAAATAATAAAATCAAGGGGGAACAAGTAGAAAAAGTTAGGAAACTAGTAATACTTATCATCAATTAATCATGTTTAGATCATTACAATCGTCACCAGCAACTATATCCATTTTCCATAATCCTAAACTGGCGGTATCTACTAGTTTGTATCATTTATTACAAAATAAAATGAATAAGATTAATTCGTCTAAAAAGTCAGATCAATTCATTATTGACTTAATGGAGAATAAAATGCCAACTTTTGATCAATATAAACTGTTGATTGGTATGAATTCTGCTAAAGTCAAGTCATGTTATCCTTTATTATCTGATAGAGTCGATTTATCCGAGAAAACAATTATTAAAGGTACCCCAAACTTATTTAACCAGGGTGAATATAACTTGATTTATGAAACATTCAACGAATTGATTGATCACCCTGACAAATCGATAAACCCGGTAGATATCTTCAAAGCCCCATTAGTAGTTGATTGGGATCAATCGAAGGTAGCAATCGATGAAACCGACTTACATGAACTCTTGTCGGTGTATAAAGTCGATTGAAGCCGAATTACAAGAATTGGTACAAAAAATGAAAAAAAAACAAGAAAAGTTGATTGAAACTGACTTATAGAACTACTATAAAAAAGTCAATTGAAGCTGACTTATAGAACTCTTAAAAAAAAAGTCGATTTAAACCAACAAATATAATTCTTCTTACCTTGAATTGGAGAAATATTTAAGTTGTATATATTAATATATTATCATTGAAACTTGAACCATGTAGAACCAATCATACACGGTAACCAAAATTAAAGCAAAAGCAAAGCCAAAGCAAAGCCAAATGTCCCTTGAATTCCAAACTTCAAGTTTACTAGTCTTAATAATGTTGAAAGAAACCTTTCTAGACAATAGATATATCATTGTAGAGGTATTATTATCGATAGAGATATCTTTGTGGACTGCGATCAGGTCAAAGATCAAGATGATTTTCTAGACTATTGTTCTAGAGGTTTTGTCTTAAATATATTCATTTTCCTGTGAACTACAAATTTATCGTGGTGAATCACCATGTTTTGGTAAACTTGATATTTTAGTGAACTACAAGGTTTAACCAAGATCTTATGTAAATATACCTTATTAAGAATATTTACAGAATATTATCTAATGCATTTCTCTAGTATTCTTTAGTAAATATATTGTTTAGTGAAGTCATTCTGGCGAATTGATTATTTATTACCTACACTGATTTGTGAATAAATTGTTTATGTTTGGTAAATTATTCTGACCATATAAACCTATTCCTTGTTTCGTGTTCAACAAGATCAAACCGACCGAAATCTTTTCTAATCTAACATGGCTCCAGTTTGTCGTTAACTAAATCGTTACCAACCTTTTTGCAGCCATTTAGCACATGCACCAGAAACTGGACCAGTAACATTTAAAACATAATTGCTTGGCTTTTTATTGTTGGGTCTAATAATTCATTGATTTCCTTATTGGCTCTTATTTGTTTATAACATTGATGAAAGCTTATCTCTTGATATATAACTTAGTGTCGTTAGCAGCATGGAGTTATTTACTCTATGAATGTATCGACAATTTAATGGTATACTATGACTCAAATTTAATTAATCGGGTCACTAGTTATTATGTTACCCATTTATATCACGACTTCCCTCATAAATCGTTAGCATACATTCAACTAATCAATTCGAGCTTTGAAATCTTTCACATTTTGATAGGAATCGTCAAAGCTCCATTATTGACAACTATATTACAATCGATGGCCCGATTGGGAATCACCGTCGGGGTTTGTATGTTAGTACCTTCATCACCGGGGAATTATGATATTGTTAATTTTTCAGGATTATCGTTAGCATGGTCAATTACGGAAATCATAAGATATGGTTTTTATGTGATTAAATCAATTACTGAAAATCCTCCATATTTGGCTTTATGGTTAAGATATACTTTATTCATTATTTTATATCCTATAGGTTTAGTCTCAGAAGTTCAGGTTGTTTATAAAACAATTCCTTACTCTCCCAACAAGCCCCTCAAGTATTTCTTTATTTGGGCCTTGTTTGCTTATATTCCTGGCTTCTTAGTATTATATTCATACATGTTCAAACAAAGAAAGAAAATTTTGAATAAAAACCAAAAAATTTTATAACTTAATAATACATAACAATCTACACTCCATAAAATGTAATAAATAATACTCTATTTATCATTATTTCTTATCATCATTACTACTTATACTTTGCTACTTAATTAACTCGTAAATTTTTTAATTAGTTTACAGTTAGAGTCGGGTAACTTCATTAATTCTGATCCTGCACAATGCTCGGGATTAAAATTTACGGTGATTGAATTTTTATTTCAATCTACTAAGTAGTAATATTGACAGATAAGTAAGTATGTCACAAGTTTCTGGGTCTAAGAAAGGGTCACCATCACCAAAGAGATGGTTGATTGCTTATAATTCAATTTCAGCTTCATTATGGTCGATTATCTTATTTAATACCATTTTTTTGGGAGTATCAGTTGGTCAACCATTTTTATTTATTAAAACCAACATGATTACTACTCTAATTCAGACTTTAGCAGTGATTGAAATCTATAATTCTGCTGCTGGATATGTTAAGTCTCCTTTATTTACTACCGTTACTCAAATTTTCTCAAGATTGTTGCTTGTTTGGGGGATAATGCAAGCTTTACCAGAATCACCCGCAAATTATCATTGGGTGTATATCTCCTTATGTTTGAGTTGGTCAATAACTGAAATTATCAGATATTCTTACTATGCTGCCAATTTGGCAAACCCAGATGCCATTCCTGCTTGGTTAGTTTGGTTACGTTACACCACTTTCTATGTATTATATCCAACCGGTGTTTCTTCTGAAATGTATATGATCTATCTTTCTTTGGATTCGGCATCTAAAGTTTATGGTCTGTGGGCAAGATATGCTTTAATAGCTATTTTGTATACTTACGGTCCCGGATTTTACATGCTTTACACTTACATGATCAAGCAAAGAAAGAAGGTATTAGGTAAACAAAATGTTCAAAAGAAAACTCAGTAATTGTGCTACTATATATGATTTATACTTGGGTTCTAAAAAATAATTCTGTAAGTATATTTGGTTTATACTTAGGAATTTAATTGTATGTTGGTTGTATTTTTATGATTATTGATACTCTATATAAATAATGTGTGTTTTTATAGCTATTTACATAATGCACAGTTGAATGTCTAGCATCCTTTCTTAATTTTTAGTTTTTCAAATCATCTATCCAGCAAATAATTCTCTCGACATAATCAATGATTGTATCTTCATCAACAAATTCATATTTATGATTTGATTTAGATTTCTTTGTAGAACTCCCCAATAAATTTCCAAACATCGAACTCTTTTTGGTACTTGAATTATTTTTATTTTGTTCAAAAATGATTCTAAAACTGGTTAGTATAAACACCAGATCATATTTAATGATAAGCTTAGTCAAAGTTCTAACTATAGTGAAATTTGGAGTGTATTGATACCATCTAAAATTCCAACTAATCAATTTGAGTAATATTAATAAAATGAAATCGAGCGTTAAGTAATCTTGCTCCAAAGACTTCAAAAATACTTCTGAGTATCCACTTTGTTTTAAGGTTAATTTGTTGCTGAAAAATCTTAAATCATAACTATCATTCAATAAGTCAATATTGGTATCAACAACCTCACTTAAAATAAATTCGTTATAAATTTCCAATAATTGAACAGTACCAAAATAATCAAACCCTCCTTGATTCGAGGTTCCCACTACACTGGTAATTAAAGAACTAATGGATTCACGTAAATTGTACTTAACAGACCATCCAAGCAATCCAATCATTCCCCACTCAATAGCAGAATGCTCACGTATTTCGCTACTAGTCGAATTTATCATGGTTCTTAGATCTTCAAATAAAACCAAAAAAAGTTGGTCTAACCAACCTTCACAATGTATCACGGACCCCTTTTCATGATTCACTACGTATTCTTTATCATTGATGGTTTCCTTATTCGTGAAAACATCATTTTTAATTTGAAGAGTAGTATCCCATCCGATCATTGCAACAATAGAGGCTAATAAATCATAGCATCTTCCCCAAGTTGAAGCTTTATCAAAATCTAGAACCGAAGTGCTAGGTGAACCCGAAGATTGTTTAGAATACATCATTTTCGACGAGGATGTAAATGATTTGATTAAAGACGAATCAACAGAGCTTAGCTCCATTGGAGAGCAGTTCATAATTGGTGATTGGTACCAGTGATGACCACAAATTGGATGGCGAAGATGGGGATTAAAAAGTAACATATCTCTCCACATCTTTTTAATTGATCCATCTTCTATCTCTATTGACTTCTTTTGTTTATGACCTGAAATCTTTGGGCTAGGGAAATAATTATAAAAAGTTTTTTCTGAAATCACTTCTTCGCTATTGATAGATACTCGTTGTAGAAACATCGATAAATAGAAATCTTTAACATTGGAAACAATATCAATTTCTTGGCTTCTATCTCGATTATTTATTATTATTGGTATCGAATTAAAGGTCAATATAGCATTTCTGTAGTCATTATTTAAACAGTAAGTCAATGCAAGTGTATACCAGCATTCAAAATCTAGTGGTAATAAAGATACACATTTCTGTGCCATAATTAAAGCTAGTTCATAATTTTGTTTCGAAATCAAAAATTTCACTTGTTCCAATAAAATCAAACTCAGTTGAGTAGTATACAATTCTTGCTTAAGATGATCATGTACCAAATTTAAAAATTGTTGCTCTTTATTGAATCCTGGGGTGATTTTATATATTTGTAAGATCACGTAGTCCCATTCGCCAATATTTTCAGTTGTGTAAAATCGTTTTCTAATCTCATTTACTGCAAAATTACATGTCTCCCCAGATATATCCATTCGACATAATCTAAGAATAGAATCGATTAGATGATTTCTATAACTATTAGTTTTTCGATAGCTTATATTTGCATTACCATTAGTTCCAGAACAGATGTCCCCTTTCGTACCACAGTTAGTTGATGCACCATAACCAATCTTGGTACCACAAATGTTCCCCCGACTTAAAAATTTAACTAATATCTCAATAGATGACGTTAAGGATTGTTTGGAATCGATAAAGTTTGGGTATGACACCAAACCAGTTAATTGTTGAGCAGGATTATCCAAATGATTAAACAAGCGAATAATCTGCGATGCTTTTAATTCATCCCAAAAAGGTGAAGGAATATCTTGAACAGTATTGGCATTAAACGAAGTAATTTTTCTGTCACTAGAATATGATACGATTTGATAAGATTTGCCTATTTGAATTGGTGATCTTTTGGTTGAACCATTGAGATGAATTACATATCTTGTTCTGAAATCAGATTTATTAAATATGTTATAAGAACAATAGGTTACTACCACTTCTCGTTTTGAAGTTGAATATTTATCTGAATTCAACATTTCCTGGGTGAAATAGTACTCGTTGTTTTCCTTGACTAGACCAATAACTTTGAAAATATAATCTTCAACTTCGGCAACAAAATCAATTGATCCAATTCCATTAACATAATGATAAAAACCTAGATAACCATCATCATCTTTTGAAGCATCTAGATTACTTGAACCAATAGTAAAATCATTATTGGTGTAGAGGGCAGATCTAACACCAGAATATTTTGCCCAATGAACTAAATCTGGAGGTCCAACCACAGAATCGCCACCAGAAGAACCAATTTCCTTGATTTGGGATCTATAGGTCAAGGTTTCCCCGTAATAAATTTCTCTGATCTCGGGAAACGTATGTGGTTCCATCTTTGGTTCAACATGATTTGAACCCGAAGTTTTCAATCCAATAGAAACATGCGGTACATCACTAAACGATGCCAATGAAGCCAGTTTCTGCTTCCCCCTCTGAAGGTTGTAAGGTTCACTCATACGATTCCAATTCCACTCTCGATACTTTTCCATCTTGACACTTTATACATTAAAGAATTATATACAGTCCCACACAATTAATAGATTAAATTGATAAATTGAATTAATATGAATTGATAGAATTGATAGAGGGAAATATATATTAATAATTAAATTGTTTTAAAATGTGTATCTATTTTAATTGTTATTCTAATTTCTTGTTTTGTTGACTTGGTAATTGTAACTTTAGTTGCTGGAAAATAGTTGTGAGTTCTTGTAATTCGGTCATCATTTCTGCCGATGTTTTCGACATGGTGAAATCAATAAACCCATTATTGTTGTTGACTTTCTCTAATTGTTGACGTAAGAACAATGTGGTGATACAATTTTCAACTCTAACCACAAGATGATTAAATAATCCTAATAATTCAGCATCTTTGAAAACTCCATTGATTTGATCATGTACTGTATCGCATGAGTTTAAAAATGTTCCTTGAACAATCCCTCCAGCATCGAGGGTGGCACAAATATTCTCCAATCTTAAACTGATGGTGCGTAAAAGGTATATTGATTGAACTGGTAACGCACCAACAATTCTTGTCGAATTAGCTTCATCACCTGCCATTTGCATTCGTTTTTCAAATAATTCCATCCGTAATTTCAATCCTTCAGGATAAGCAAGCGTTATTCTTTCCGGGGTTTCTAAACCTTTCAACTTCTTTTCACCAACATAAAAATATTCAACTCCTATTTCTTCAACTGCTTTAATTTCTTTACCAATGATCTCACCAATATGAACATTTCCTTGATAAGCTTCTTCAAGCGTAATCTTCCCTTCATCAATATTCTCTTGTATTTTTGTTAATGTCTCTAATTCTTCCAAAAAGTCTTCACTCACTGCAATTTGACCCCCATCAGCTGTAGCACTAATCCGCGAAGCCCGATTCACCATAGGTCCAAAGTAATCCATTCTACCAGTGATAACATCAGGTTCACATACTGGAGAACCCCAATGGATTCCCATACGAACACTTAACCCTCTAAAGATAACATTATTATTTATATCAGTGACTTCACAACATTGGTCCGTTTCCAAAATTTCACTTGGCCAATCAGCTACAATCAATGCTTGCTGAACATTAAAACACCATAATAATGCAGATGTTGGCGAAGGAAATGAAACCATAAAAGCATCTCCTTCTGTTTTAACTTCATAACCACCAACTATTCTCAATTGACGACGCATAATAGAATTATGTATCTTGATAGCTGACCTCATTGGTGCAGGATATGTATCCCACAACCAAGTTGAATTTTTGATATCTGTAAATACCAAAGCTAATTCACCTACTGGTGGCTCAATCTCATCGTCCAATCTCCTTAAGGAACTATCACCTGTAATTGCAAGAGTTCTATCTCTTCTCTTTTTAGCAAACACATCACTGTTATTACCAAGTTTACTACTTAATGCATTGGATCCAAATCGACCTCTGGATTTCTTTTCTCCTAATGTAAGAACTGATACTGTTACTTTATCCAAATTCCCGTAGGCAATAGCGTAATCTCTTATACGTTGTGCAGCCAACATTGGATCATCTTTTTCTTGTCGTAATATATCTACCGATAACTCATACGGTATGTGATCCCAAACGCCTTTCGAACCAATAACAATCATATCTTCATTGGCATTAACTTTCATCTCTAAGATTTCGGGACCAGAGTGTGTATGTGGGATATATTTGAAATAACCAACACCCCTACTAACTCCCAATTCTCCATCCAAATTACCATCACTAGTGACATAACCACCACTTGCTCGGATTCTTTCAAATTCTACTCTGTTCGTAGGATCATGCTTAGTAGCTAAAATAATGTGCTCACCATTACTTCTAGTCAATACCATCTCAATATCACCAATATTTGCAGAATACAACTTTTTGTTCTTTATATAAATCATTGAAACAGAACAACCAGATTTTGCATCTTCAAGAAGATTTAACTCAGCTAATTCTGAGTTCATCTGATTTCCAGGTACAAAATGATTACTCTTTTTGGCTGCTAAAACTCCATTAATCTCTTTGTTAAGGTTCAAAAAAGTTTTTCTTATAGCATGCTTTATTTCATCATCCGTTTTAATCTTATCTAATTCTTGAGTAAAACTTGGTACGAAAAGTTCTTTTGCAATATGTAAAATCCTGTGACCATGATTTTTTGGACTTCCCTTACCATCGAATGTTACATATAAGACCTCATTTTCATTTCCCCTAAATTTCTGAACAAATAGATCACCAGAGGAAATGTTCTCCCTTGCACCCATACTATCTGCAACACCATAGCCAATATTGTTGAATTCAGAACCCGTCGTTCTCACTCTCAAATCTCTACTTTGGTCAGGCACTGAGCCAGTTGTTATTGTAACATCAATAAGCCCCAATACTGTCAAGTTTTTCAATACTAGTAAACTATCTAAATAATCACCAGTTTCTGGATTCTTCTGATGTGATTGTTTGATTTCAAACCTTTTATTACCCGAAAAGTTTAAACTCTTCAAATTTTTGTTCCATTGCCAATTCCAATCATATGGCCAATTAGCAATGTTATACTTCAATTGATTTGAGCCAACATCGAGATGCTGCAATTTTTCTAACTTTGAAATTTCTGCAGGTAATGTAACGAATTTATTGTTATTCAAGAACAAAACTTTCAAAGAACTCAAGCTTTCAAGATCATCTCCCGGCAAACTAGTAAGTTCGTTACCAGAAAGAAACAACTCAACTAAGTCCACCAATCGACGTAATGCACCTTCTGGGATATCCAAAAGTTCATTGTATGATAAATTTAACAGTTTGAGCCCAAGTAAGAAACTTATAGATTCAAAGCACTCGTCACCTAATCTATTATCGGCCAAGGTTATGCTTAATAAGCTATCTGCAAGACTAGCAGCCTTTTCACCATTGATGCTCTCTTCAACAAGATTCACTTGATCCGGTTGCGAAGGTAACGAAGAATATATTTCATCGTAATCCTTAGAATCTTGCTTAGATTGTAAATGTTGTTTAGCATTGAAGGATGCTGATATCCTTTTTGCAAGACTTAAAGGGGGTTTTGGGAATGAGGTAAGTATGTTTGATGAAAGGTTAAGAACCGTTAAAGAAGTCAAATTCCATATTTCATCGGGCAACAGTTGAAGGTTATTTGAATGTAAGTCGAGAAATTGCAATGAACTAAGGTTGGCTATTGTTGGTGGTAAAGTTCTTAAGTTGTTACCATACAAGGAAAGAACCGTCAATTTCGCCAAACTACCAATTTCATCAGGTAAAGTTACTAAATGATTCTTATCCAATACAAATTTTTCGACATTAGGAATTTTGCTAATGAAAGCGGGGGGGATTGAAGTAATTTTTGCTCGGGATAAATCAAGAATTGTCAACAAATCCAAAGTATTTTCGAAATGCAAATTAGTTATCGGATTTCTATCAAAATGAAGTAATCTTAGCGACTTCATTTGATCAGAAAACGTTGATATGTAATTCTTTGACGCATAAGCTACTTCTAATTCGTCTAAATTTCCTAGAACATCCACGTTGGCTATTTGATTGTATCTTATATCCAATCTTTTCAAGGACTTTAAATTTGCAAAAAACGAAGGTAAAGATTTTGATAATTTGTTTGTACAAAGATTCAATTTAATCAACTTTGTTAATCGTCCAATGGATTCCGGTAAATCTGAAAGATCATTGTAGGATAAATCTAAATCTTTCAAATTTAACAAATCTGAGATGCATTCCGGATAGATTTTAAAATAATTGGAACTTAAATTAAGACTCTGTAAATTTACTAACAGTGAGAAACTCTTGGGCAAAGATGTTAATTGATTGGAATTCAATCTTAAATCGGTAAGGCACGATAATTTCGATATTTTCAGTGGTATTTCATCCAAAAAATTCTTTTCCAATGTCAATTTCGTTAACTTCGGTGCTTCTAAGAAATTAATTGGAAATTTAGAAGCTCCATTAGAACTAAAGTTAACAGCAGTTAGGTTATTACAAGATTGAATGAAATCTAAAGGAATATAAATAGAAGGATTTTTCGCAACATTCAATTTTTCAATTTCATAAGTGTGCTGATGGAAAATGATTGGTATGTTTTTCAAATTTAAACCAGCAATATTAACATCAACATAATCTTTAGATAACTCAATTTCTTCATCATGAGTCAAATTTCTTAAACTGATTAATTCCAATACAAATTTACAAATCGATGATAAATCTTCTCGTCCAACCATTTTCAAATTATCAGCATCTTTATCATAACCTGATAAAATAAGTAAACCATCTTGAATCCTCAAAGGCTTTTCGAATGGTTCTAAAACTTTCACTTTATTACCAAGATGTAGAGAAATTTGAAAGTTTGAAGTTGATTCTAAAAAGAATTTTCTTTGAACAATATTTAATAATTCTGCCGTTGTTGTTTCAATCGAACTCAATATAGTAGTAAAAGTGTTATCTTCTCGGAATACTCTAATTATCCGATTTGATTTACCTTCGGCACTTACTAAATGAGATGCTCTTAAACCAAACAATTGAGGTAAATTTGAAGAAATTCTGTCAGGTTTCTGAGAATCCTCATCTATTATTTCATCGATGTATTCAGTATTATCATTAACATGAGTTAAATTCTTTACATCCCAAGATTCTGGTGCAGTCCACGAAGGTAACAGAAAATCGTCGGTTGGCTCCGATGGTTTAGTGGATTTATTCTCAGGATCAGCCGGTTTTGAAGTTGGAGATTTTACAATACCTTGCATTTCATTCAAATTCAAATCAAAAATGTTTGCAATTGATCCAGTGGTGTTGCGTTGATTATTATTTATGGTAGATACATCAGATATATAACCTGAATTACCACCACCTGAAGAATTGGGAGAATTTGCACTAGTATTGGTTTGATTTCCTGTTGAGCTCGCCGAATTGTGCCTTGAAGAGACTGAAGGAATCCGGTGTTTTTGGGTAGAAATTGAAGGTCGATGTGAAGAATTATCTTGAGAATCTTGACTAACTCTTGATTTTCGATGTAAAAACCCACCATCATCACCAGTACTAGGTTTTGAATGTCGATGTAAGAAAGATCCATCATCGGGAATGGAACCATGATGACTATTAGATGATTGATAATTGTCATCATCTTTTTTTGAATATATTAATTTGCCTAATAAACTTGAAGATTTTTTTTTGAAACGAGGTTTTATTGGAGTTTGTAAAGGCGGGATACTTAGTCTAGTTCTCATAGCATGAAACCCTTTATAATTATCTTTCAATACCTCGACTGATTCACCCTGGGGATGCCGGTGCAGATGTCGATTATTTTGATTGATTTTATCATTTATTTGTTGGGGAGAAGGTGAATGGGGCAAAGAATTGGGATCTATCGATATTGAGGACCTAGGGGAATAGTTTTCTGAATCATATAGTTGAGCCAATTGGGGTGAATGGCCCGGATGGATCGATTCATTGAATGTGGAGCTATTATTGGTGGGTGATAAAGGTTCTTCGTTTAACTGACCAGCAGTCAATTCGAATTTTTGTAAATTGTTTCTTGATTTATTTCGACTCATGAAACTCATTGAAACTTACAAACAATACCTGGAATCCAATTGCTTTGTCAATTGATTCCTACTTATCGTAGTCTCTAATAAATGATTTTTAGCGGACCAACAAAATCAACTGAAAATAAAATTAGAAAAAAAAAAAAAAAATCCAAATCCAAATGGTAGCGCCAAACAAACTAGAATAAAGCATTAAAACCGCCAAAAATAGTGGTGGCATTGTATGAAATGTAGAGTAAATAAGCAAGTAAATAAGCAAGTAAGTAAGCAAATAAATAAGTAAGTAAGTAAGTAAGTAAATAAGCAAGTAAGTAAGCAAGTAAATAAGCAGTTTATGTTTTATAAAACTTGTTTTAATACGTGATGTCATGTTAATATTGTTAGAGCTTGTTTATAGTTGGATGCAATAACCAGAAACCAAACATAAAACCTGGAGACGAAAGCAAATACAAATACAAATACAAATACAAATACAAATACAAATACAAATACAAATACAAATACAAATACAAATACAAATACAAATACAAATACAAATACAAATACAAAATAAACAAACACGAAAAATTATTTGAAAAGTTGGTGTAGAAAAGTAATGGTAGAAAAGTAATGGAGTAGAAAAGTAATGTGTATAAAAGTAATGGTATAAAAGTAATGGAGTAGAAAAGTAATGTGTATAAAAGTAATGGTATAAAAGTAATGGAGTATAAAAGAAATGGTAATGAATGTATACTATATATAAATTTAGCCATGTCTTCATGTTGCGTCTCTGGATTATTCATGTTTCTAAAAATTTCTATCTAATAAATCCAGCTTATTGGTCTATAATCTACATATTGTCTATTCTTGTTTCATAACCATGATTTTCAAAGAGTTTTAATAATTTTCAGACATTAAGATATTATTTAATTATCGTATACTCTTTATTATATATTCTTTATTATATATTCTTTATTATATATTCTTTATTATATATTCTTTATTATATATTCTTTATTATATATTCTTTATTATATATTCTTTATTATATATTCTTTATTATATATTCTTTATTATATATTCTATTTATATTCTATTTATATTCTATTTATATTCTATTTATATTCTATTTATATTCTATTTATATTCTATTTATATTCTATTTATATTCTATTTATATTCTATTTATATTCTATTTATATTCTTTATTATATATTCTTTATTATATATTCTATTTATATTCTATTTATATTTGTTTAGTCTCAATTCTGATTTGTCATTTTTTGACGTAAGCATTTGACGTGTCTTTTGTTTTTGATCCCATCAATAATAAATTTCAGTTAATGATTTGGATTCAACTTTGATTTTCAATAGTTTACGTTTATTTGCTTCAATTCTTCTACTGAAGTGATGATAAGTGAAAGCTCACGAACGATAAATCAGAAACTTAACGGCTTGTTCTCTAAGAGTATGTATAATTGATGGTTATATTGAATAAATGCCACATTAGTAAATATTATATTTTCTATTGACTTTGCATATTGAATACTAGACATTTTATTGAAAGTGACTTTGCATATATTGAATACTAGACATTTTATTGAAAGTGACTTTGCATATTGAATACTAGACATTTTATTGAAAGTGACTTTGCATATTGAATACTAGACATTTTATTAAAAGTGACTTTGCATATTGAATACTAGACATTTTATTGAAAGTGACTTTGCTTTTATGGAGTACTAGATATTATATTGTCTATTGACTTTGCATGTATTAAGTACTAGCTACTTGTCTGTTGACTTTGCATTGAATACTAGATATCTTATGTCTATTGACTTTGCATTGAATACTAGATATCTTATGTCTGTTGACTTTTCATGTATCGACTAATAGCTACTGTATTGTCTGTTGACTGATATCCACATTATTAGGTTCTTTTATTGGCGCTGGTTATCACATCCAGTTTGATCTTATTAGTTGACCATTGGTTACTTGGTTATTTAGTCATCTATTTGACTTATTAGTCATTGAGTGGTTCTTTATTGACTATATTGTTCAACTATTGAATCGTTAACTCGACCGATAATATTTCCAATTTTTTATCGCTGGTTGATGTCTCATAGTTTTCAAATTTTATTGATTCTTGTCACGGTTCAGTCTAGCTTGATCATTTGTTACAGTTAAATTTCTAGCAATGTTGATTTTATATTATCCTTGCTTAGGGTCAATTTCTGAGTGTTTTCCTATTCAATATTACCAAAACTCTAAGATTTATTATCCAATACTAACTTTAAAGATGCTGGATCAAAAGTTATAGATTCAGAGAAAGCTCTAGAATATGCCTCCATTCTTAAAACTAATATATTAGGTAAAGATAAACAAGAAAAGGTTAATTCCATAGTAGTTTTAGCAAAATTACTAGATATAATCAGTAGTTTGGATATTTATACTAATAAATTTTCTTTAATTCTAGATCTGTCATTGTTTGCTACTTTATTTTCAATAGTGTCCTCCAATATGTCAACCGAAACTTATAAAGCAATTATAAAAATTGCATATATTTTGAGTTCAGGAATTTTATTTGAACCAACTGATAATAATTTTGATTTGTATTTACCCCTTTATGAATCTTTAATTGAACATTTAGATTTCATCGATGTCATGTCTGAAAAATTGTACCTACAAGATAAGAAAATTATTTTGAATTCAATAAAATTAGTTACCGATCTAATCAATCGTGCTCTTGAATCAAAATATTCAGGAATGATTACTTTGGCGGGTAGATTAAAGCATGTTACATTTTTTTCCACTGTTGGTAGTCTAGTTGAAATTGAAGATGAAATAATTTTGAAAGCTATTGAGCATCTAAAATCAGCTTATTCCAAATTAAATGAAAACTTGAATGCTACAAAGTTTGATTTGTCGATCAAATCTCACCAAGTTATGTTAAATAACCTATTTATTTTTTTAGATGTTTCATTAAATGAATATGGTATTCCAGCAACTCAAGAGGAATACATTAAAGCTGGTTTTACTAATGATCCTCGAAAGTTTGTGGTGGATAATTTTTCAATTTTAATAGCTATGAATTTGAAGATTTTTGTAAAAGATCCTAATTTTACATTCAAAAAGAGATTTCATGAAGAATTAATGATGAGTAATCATCAAAGAACATTTCCAATTTCATTATTCATTGAAAAATGTACATATTTGTGGTTAGATATATTTCAGAGACGTATTGAATACCCACTGATTTATAATTCGCTTTTATCTTGGGAATTGATGATTTATTTTTCAATGAATTATTGTTTGATATTATGGCAAGAAACCAAAGCTCAATTGGAAAATAGTTTTGATGTTGAAAACATCTTAAAGTTATTAGCATCAAACATTGGTGAGCTTGAACTGGAATTACATAAACAGGATAAATCCATAGAGGAATGTTTAGATATAATGACTAGGAAATCTGCGGCTGAAATGAGACATACTCAGGTCAAACAGTTAAACGAAGCTCACGCAAATAGATGGAAATCGAGATTTACGGAATTTGATCGAGAATTAAGAAAAGAGGTATCTGATTTCGTTGCTGAACAAAGAGTTATACAACTCTTGAAAGGGACATGGGTTTTAACCAATGATTATGGTGAGCATGTTTCAAAAAGTAAAGATGGTAGAAGATTTACTGGTTACAAATTTTATTTTATCAGTTTGAGTCCAAATCGTCAACAAATATATTATAAAGAATACGTTGAAAAGCCATCAATTAATCCAAGTTATGAAGATTTAGAAGGACAATTTATTAAATTAGCTGACATTTCTGATTTGATCTTGACAAAATCTAATGAAAATCTCGAAGAAGAGGAAAAGAAAAGAAAAAAGAAGTTAATATTTGTAAAAGGTACAATTAGTTATGAAAAGATTACTATTACTGGTGCAAACAATAGAAAATTATTGGAATTCTACACGGACACAGAAGTCAAGAAATACGTTTGGCTAGATGGTATTAAAATATTGAAGGGATTCATGAACGATTTGTCTAATGAAACTTTGAAGCAAATTAATAGTTTATTTGATGTTAGAAGGACAACTCAATTACTTGCTTTGGAAAATAAAGTGATTGCTAAAGCCAGTTTAAGTGAGACCGAGGATGAAGCTGATGACGAATATTACGATTTGACAGAATTGCTGACAGTTAGTGATGGATTTTACTATAAATGAAACTAATAATTTGATTACAATTCCTAATTTGCTTAAGAAAAATCTCGATTTTTAACTTTTTTTTTTTTGGACTTTCTTAAAAAGCAAGACAATCTATATAGTTTTTATAGAAGTTCAAGCTTTTACTATCCTGATTTCACGTAAGTAATACTACAATACTTGGGTTTGTTATTTAATAGGGTTTTGCAACCGATGGATATATGCAGGACAGTGATGGATGCGAATTGAAAAATATCGAAGCTCGATGAGTAGTTGCAATTGAATAGTAAGTAATAGATATGGCTAAAAAGACTAGTAAGAAAGACGCTGATCTTATATTGACGATTGATTCCGATTCAGAAACTGAGGAAATATATAGATCTGAGTCAGAATCTGAAAATGAACAAGAAAAACCAAAGAGAAAAGGTAAAAATACCTTGAAGAAGAGTAATAAAGATACTCAAGAAGATGAACCTGAAGATGCTTCCAAGGATTTAAATCCTGACTTTCAATTCTCTTTAGAAGGATTTGAAACTTCAACAAAGTTTGATGGCTGGGAGTTTGCAGTGGAAGAAAAATCTAAATATAATACTGATGTTGACTTAGATGGTATATTGAGAAGAAAAGGTGGTTTAGTAGGTATAGCAGGAATTGAAAACAAACAAAACCAAGAAGCAGAAGAAGACGATGACGTCGAAGAAGAAGAAGAAGAGGAAGAAGAAGAAGGAGAAGAAGAAGAGGAAGAAGAAGAAGAAGACGCAAAAGATAATAGTGATGACGAGGAATTAGCTATGGACGGGTTTGGAATGGGTGCAACTGAACAATTGGAACCGGAAAGTGACGAAGATGGAGATGAAGAAGCAGAAGAGGAAACTGAAGCGAAAGTAGAGGAAGACAACGACCTTCAGGTCAATTCTGGTGATGAGGATGAAGAAAATTCAGAGGATTCAGAAGAAGCTATCAAAGAATTTTATGCTGATGCTGAAGAATCAGCATCAAGCAAGACACAAGCACATTCAACATTTCAATCTTTGCAATTATCTCGACCTGTGTTAAAAGGTATTGCAAATCTCGGCTATACTAAGCCATCACCAATTCAATCAGCCAGTATTCCTATTGCATTATTAGGTAAAGATATAGTTGCTGGTGCTCAAACTGGTTCTGGTAAAACTGCAGCATATATGATTCCAATCATTGAAAGATTATTATATAAACCAGCAAAAATTGCATCAACAAGAGTCATTGTATTGGCCCCAACAAGAGAATTGGCCATTCAAGTTTGTGATGTTGGTCGAAAACTTGGGCAATACGTTAATAATTTAAATTTTGGGTTAGCTGTTGGTGGTTTAAATTTGAGACAACAAGAACAACAATTGAAAAGTAGGCCAGATATAGTTATAGCTACACCTGGTAGGTTAATTGATCATATTAGAAATTCTCCCTCATTTACGATTGAATCATTAGAAGTCTTAGTTATTGATGAGGCTGATAGAATGTTAGAAGAAGGATTTCAAGTTGAATTAACTGAAATTTTATCATTAATTCCGAAGCATAAAAGACAAACATTATTATTTTCAGCTACTATGAACACAAAAATTCAAGATTTGATTCAATTATCATTACAAAAACCAGTGAGAATAATGATTGATCCTCCCAAAACTGCAGCAAATAAATTGATTCAAGAGTTTGTTCGTATTCGTAAAAGAGAGCATTTGAAACCAGCATTATTGTTTGATATAATCCAAAATATAGATTCATACCAACAAACGAGGATAGTTGTATTTGTGAGTAGAAAAGAATCAGCTCATAAATTAAGAATTATTTTAGGGTTATTAGGGATGAAAGTATCAGAATTACATGGGTCATTAACCCAAGAACAACGTTTAACCAATGTAAATGAATTTAAAGCATTGAAGGTTCCAGTTTTGATCTGTACTGATTTAGCGGCTAGAGGGTTAGATATTCCAAAAATTGAAGTTGTTATTAATTATGATATGCCAAAATCTCATGATATTTATTTACATAGAGTTGGTAGAACTGCCAGAGCTGGTAGAGACGGTAAGTCGATTTCATTTGTAGGTGAAGCGACTCAAGATAGAACCATTGTTAAAGATGCCATTAAGTCATTACAAGAAAATGAAAATAAAGAAGGGAAAGCTGTTTCCCGAAATGTCGATTGGAAAAAAATAGAAGAAATCAATAAAGTTGTGGAAGCTAAAGGTGAAGTTGTTGAAGAAGTTTTAGAAGAAGAAAAACAAGCTAAAGAAATATTACAAGCAGAAATGGAATTAACTAAAGCAAATAATATGATGAAACATGGTAAAGAAATTCAATCTCGACCAAAAAGAACATGGTTTGAATCAGAAGCTGACAAGAAAAAACACCAATCTCCAGTTATGCAACAATTAACCAAACATGGTAAAAAAGTCAACTCAAAAAAGAGAAAAACAATCGAAGAAAGAAAAGATAGCGGAAGATCATATAAAAAGACAAAAAATGATCGGGTAGAATACCAAAATAGAAACCCAAAGGCAAAGATAGGAAAAGGCAATAAGAAATCTAAACGATAAACATCGATTTACTCTTTTTAATTCTTTGTATAGTATCATTTAAATTAAATAGTAATCAATTTTCCTGCATATAGACATGCCTAATTTGTAACTAATAATCACAAAATCAAAGTGATTAAAGATATCATCAATGAAGTCATGTTGAATAATGGATACTCTAGGCTATTCAATGATAATCTGTCGACTGATATAACGCATCCGTCTAAGCTTTTAGTGCAGATTTTAATTCTTCAATGTTTTTATTACTTGACGGCAATCGTGATATTCTTTGCAGTATCATGGTTGAATGGTTATGATTTCAAGATAGATTGGGTTTTACTGTGGGAAATAATTAGTTCTGATAATGCTATGGGACTTACTTTATTTGTTCTTTGGTTGTTTGATTCGCTTTTATGTGTTTTGTTTGTTACCATAATTGTTGGAAGATCAAAATTAGCATGGGATTTTGCTATCACAGTTCATATAATAAATTTACTCGTGGTTTGGTTATATTCAGGCCAATTCCCAACATCTATACTATGGTGGTGTTTACAAGTGTTAAGCGGGGTTTTGCTTGTCGTCTTATCGACTTATCTGACCAGATGGAAAGAATTGAGAACGACGTTTTTTGAAAATATGTTAGATCAACAGGAATTAGGTCAAGTGAGTCATGAAGGTAATAGTGCAATAGAGATGAATGATTTGTCTCACAGTAGTAAATAGATGCCTATCACATTATCATTACCATTACCAATCAAAATTGTATATTAAGTTAGTTAAACCATATATTGACAACATTTAATTTGTTTAAATGAACTGTATCATAGTATCTGGGTGAGACTTGTAATTTGTATGTGAATACAATCTGCTACAATAATATAATCATATTAATTAATTTATTAAATAAATAATTCCCAAAATACATAATTTTCACTCTAATTTACTAAGTTAACTATTCCTTTTTCATATCACTTAGTTGGTCATCAATACCAATTGGTGTCATGCTTCCAGCATGAATTGTTTTACCTTCAATTAATTCAGGTGCGTTTCTATGTGCCGACACTTGAGATTGAATAATATGCAATTGATCTGGATGAGAGTTTTGCCATTCTCTTAATTTATAAGACTGACCAGTTACATCCCAGTAAACTCCTCGCATAGTTTGACCAATAACATCTCTTCCTTCCCAGATTGGATAAAGAACAACCATGAAAGCAGTGAAAAATAACCAAATAATCATGACCACAACCCAACCTGTGAAAAACTTTTTAGAGAAAACATACTTGGTACCATACATTGGCATTGGCCAAAGAATAATCAAGCAGATTGCTAAGAAAAGAGTGATATAAGTTCCTTTTTTGAAAGCTTTTGCTAATTTGGCTTGCTCGTCAGCATAAGTGAAATTCAGTTTTTCAAGAATTTCACTAGCAATAACTGATACTTGAGATTTGATAGGATGAAGCTTTTCGACATCAGCTTCAGGCTCAGTAGCTTTCAAAATTTCTTCTTCTTCATCGGCTCTTCTAATTGTTTTCAAAATTTCCCAATCAAAATTTTGAGGTTTATAGACATAAGTTAATATTGGAATTAAGATAATTGGGGAGCATAATGCAACAACATTCCCAGTTAACATTGGGTTATCAGCAAATGTAGTTGTTACATTAATGGTTCCTTCTGTAGTTTTCGTGACAACTAACCAGGACATAATAGCCAAACAAACAGCAATAATTGGTGTATACATTGCTGCTTGTTTATTTTGACCACCCCAAAGTAAGGTTAAAGCTGCAGGTAAAACAGCACCTCCGATTATAATCCCCATCAATTCATATAAGTAACCCATTGATACTCCAGCATAGTATAATCCAATAGCAAGAGCGGCCAAAGCGTATGCAAATACCACCACTGATAAATGTGACATGAAAATCAATTTCTTACCTTTAGCATTAGGATTGATGTAAGGTCTGTAAATATCGTAAGTGAAAACTGTAGAAACTGCAATCAATTCTGCAGACATGGCAGAGGTGACAGCCATGAACACCATCAATAAAGATGCGTACGAGCCACCTTTACCTAATAAAGCAGTTGCAGCATTAGGCAAAACTAAACCAGCAGCAACTTCATCTGCAGTCATTCTATGTGGATAAGTGGGCCAAGCAGGAGTACCTTCTAAACATAAAGCGGCTAAACCAAAGGTAAGTGAAGTTACAGCTGGAATAGCGAACCAAGCTAAACCACCTAAAACATAACCTGGCAATGCAGCAGCAGGGTCGGCAGCAAATGCTTTATTAAAATAACCATTATCCAAGAAGACAGTACCGAAATTACCAACGATATTGATGACGAAGAAAATAAATCCCGATCTGGAATGCATTGTTAAATAAGAACCTCCAGCATTACCTTCTCTTGGTTGGGTATAAGCTAATTCAGTGACAATTTTCCAAACGACTGCGGGTGATCCTAAAGTATCTGAGGTTGCAAATGTGACAAATGCAAAGATGAAGATGATAACAACCAAAATGACAGTGTGTACATAATCAGTTAAGAAAGTAGCTTTAATCCCACCAAACATAGTATAAATGACGACACCTAAAGGTAATAAAAGACAAGCAGCAACTACATGCATTCCAGTTAAATCACTTACTACGGCAGAACCTCCAGTTAATAACATTGCTGTTACTAAAACATTAGTAGCATACCCGAAAAAAATGTAAGTGGCATGAGTAGCAGTACCATATCTAGTCTTAATAATTTCTAAATAACTATGAGCGTTTGGAGCAATTTGTTTCCCTTTAATAGCTAAACAAGCAAATAAAACAATTTGAACTGTTGCACCAGAAGCATAAGCAAAACTACCGGCAATACCATTATTAAAGACTTGAGCTGTTGAATTCAATAAAGTTGCTGACCAAGTCCAAGAACTTACCACTGCTGCCGAAATCAACCCAGTTTTAATAGTCCGACCAGCAGTTGCAAATTCTTCTGCAGTCATAATTTGTCTATTGTAACGTTTCAACATTGCTGTTGTTAACATCATCCCAATTGCAAAAGCAAATCCCACTCCAACTATGATTCCATAACCATCTTTCTGTTGTAAAGGTATAAATCCATTAACCATGATGTATTAACTTAAATGTAGAAAATAGTTTGGTTTAATTAATTGTTAATTAACTTTTTTCTTGTCTAAAGTGAATGAATGGACTATGATAAGATTTCTACTTTTTCTAGCTTATTATGATTAACTATAAATGTATATTTTTATGATTAAGATGGAGATTATACCTGATTATATATAGTATTTGCAGCGATGTAGAGAAGAAATCTAACAATAGGTTTTGACATTGCATCAGCAGGAATGCATTGAACCGCATACAATATGGGCCGACATACGGCGGAATCGACAATGATTTCTTACATCTACTACTGATAAGAATGAAAAATTCCGTTCTTATCAGGACAAAATTGGTTTTATCAATGGTTGTGCATGGGTTGCAAAATCACGTTCAATATACAGGAGGCCATATCGACGAATCATATCAGTTGATAAATAACGGCTGATGATATTTGACTGGAGATTATGATCAGAAGACGGTAAACCAGTACAATTATCTTCCATAAGACAATCTGTAAGATTTAAAAGATTAGCTCGTATATGCGAAGATAACCGTTTTTATGATACATATTAATCTTATGTATGGAAAGATAAAATCGAATTCTTGGTTATCTACTAACTATTCGTATTCGATTCCAACACATAGTTAAGTGGACTTATGTGTGGGTAAGAACTGATAGATAGTGAACAATGAGCGTAAATGACAATAAGGGTACAAATGGGGTAACTATTTGATTTGTAGTATAGTAATTAGTGATAAGGACTGCAACTGAATTGTATTGTAATGGATAACATAGTTTGGTCAGGAAACTGAATTTGTGATGGATAACATAGATTGGTCAGGAAACTGATTGTATTGTGATTGATAACACAGATTGGTCAGGAAACTGATTGTATTGTGATTGATAACACAGATTGGTCAGGAAACTGATTTGTATTGTGATAACATAGATTGGTCAGGAAACTGATTTTTATTGTGATTGCAAAAACAGAAGTAATTGTAGTGTAAGACTTGTTTAGTAGTTTTTAATTGACATTTTTTAATGGAAACTAGTAAGATAGATGAGTTTGATGGTATTCAAGTGATTGAATATTTACTGTTATCGATTGGCTAGATCAATTATCTTGCCATGGATATAAAACATTCACAAGCTCTGTAATATAGAGACCATCTAGAAATAATGCTACTGGTTGGATAAAACTGGTTTGGAAGTAGAAGCAAAACCAAAGGAACAAAAGTTAAGACTATGAAAGGTTATCAAAAGTGATTACAATTCTTGAAACTGGTTCAATATATTGCGGGCTGATTAAATTGATACCAGTTAATAAAGACTTGTAAAATAGATATTAATTGAATGATATCAGCTAATAAAGTCTTGTAAAATAGATATTAATTGATTGATATCAGCTAATAAAGTCTTGTAAAATAGATATTACTTGAATGATACTAGTAAAATAAATGCTTAAAAGAATTGGATTGAAAGAAGCAATACTTGAATGAATAGATCATTGTAAAACAGGTACTTAAATATTGGTTTGTCACAATTGGCATTCGTAAGAATGATAGAATAGAGAGAATAAATACTGTAAGATTGATAATGCAAGATTGACTGTTAGATTGATAGTTTCAAGACTGATATTTAAAATTAAAACTAAAAGAAATCATGCTACAGAGACTTGGTACTTTGTTGGGTTGTATGATTAATAATAAAAAAAATTCATGCCAAAGAGATGTGACGCTTGTGTTGATGCTACCAATTTATATTTGTGTTGATTATATCAATTGATGCTTGTGTTGATAGTATCAATTGATATTTTTGTTGATTATATCAATTGATACTTGTATTGATAGTATCAATTAATATTTGCACAAGTTTTAAAATTGGTGGTTTTTGGACTTGACAGAGTTAATACCAAGTGTTGATACTAACAACACCAAGGTGTGTACAAGACAGTTTACGAGCATGTAAGGTTACATGTAATCAGTTTATATTAGTAATCAATTGAGCTTAGTAATTGAAAACAATGGCGCACTCCACAACTCACCCAGTATTATTAGCAAAGTGAGTATATCAACGATAAAGTACTTGAATTGATATAAATACGATCAGAAGTAACCTGTTGAAATAGATTCAGTCAATAAAACCAGATATACCAATTCAACTTTAGGTTTAAGTGAAAATTGTCAATTTAGGTCAAGGTTATAAAGGTTACAAGTTTACAAGTTTACAATTTTATAATATTTAGTTACGAGTTTTAAATTAAGCACGGTTCCAATTTAATAATGTCATTGCCAGAAACACAAAAAGTAGTATTGTTTGATGCAATTAGTGAAACATGGGAAACAATCAAATACGTTGATTATCCAACTCCACAAATTGAATCCGATCAAGATGTAATTATTAAGAATCAATATGCTGGAATTAATTTTATCGAAAGCTATTTTCGAAAAGGAATTTATCCTACTGAAGTTCCTGCTATTTTTGGTAGAGAAGCTAGTGGTGTAGTTGTAGCAATTGGTGATAAAGTTACTCGATTCAAAGTTGGTGATAAGGTTGCTTATATAAGTCCCAAAACTTTTGCTCAATACACCAAAATTAACGAATCACAACCCCAAGTAATCAAATTACCCGATTCAACTTCGGAAGAACATTTGAAAATTTATGGATCGATTTTAATTCAAGGTTTAACTGCTAGAACTTTTATTGATGAAGCTTTTAAAGTTGAACCAGGACATTTTGTTTTAATTTGGGCAGCTGCTGGTGGAGTTGGCCAAATCTTAGTTCAATTGGTCAAACAAAGAGGTGCTCATCCCATTGCAATCGCTTCAACTAAAGAAAAATTAGATATAGCTCATTCTTTGGGCGCTGAATATTTAATCAACTCTACTAGTGACGATATTCTCGATAAAGTTCATGAAATTACTAATGGACAAGGAGTAGACGTTTCGTTTGATTCTGTCGGCAAAGATTCTTTTGAAACCTCTTTATCTGCTATCAAGAGAAAGGGAAGTTTTATTAGTTATGGAAATTCTTCTGGTCCGGTTCCCCCTTTTTCAATTGCTCGATTATCGGCCAAAAATATAAAAATTGCTAGACCTACACTTTTCAATTATATTACAACCAGAGATGAATTTGAACATTATTCTCAAGATTTAATAAATTTAGTTGAGTCAAATAAATTAAAGTTTGATATCACTAAAACTTACGATTTGAAGGATTATTCTCAAGCAACTCAAGATTTAGAATCAAGAAAAACCACTGGGAAATTATCGTTAAAAATTCCTCAATGAATATTTGATCTAAAAGATTTTATTAACATATGTGATTAACCTATGTAATTAAACATTTTTTTATTATAAATTTTATATTTCTTAAACCATTAACCATTTAATGGCAGTTGATGTTTTTGATTTACATATAGTAATATACATGCAATATTTCGTACTAGTATTTAAATGTAAAGGTGATATTTCGACATGACAACTAGTATTTAGGTCGATAATACACAATTTTTAGCAGGTATTTATCTCTATAACTTTGGTCTTGCTTTTTCATACTTTCTCAAATCGTCAGGAGTGGTAACTCCATAAACAAACTTACCATCATTTTCAGTAATAATTGCAAAAAAATTTCCACTATTGAAAAAAGCCGCCAAATCCTCTAATGGAGTAAGAGGAGTCAATACAGTATAATGCTTACTACCATTACCGTATGGAGTAATGATTTTAGTATTCACAGGAGTTGGTTCTGTACTTCCAGTTCCATCTTTTTGTTCAGCTTCATATTTGACTCGAGCTTTATTATTAAACCAAAACATAAATGTTTTCACTATGGGGTTTAAATCATTTCTAGCAACTAAATCAGGATTGTTTCTCAAATGCTCAACATTCAACACTCCTAATAATTTCTTATTCTTTTCATGAATTACTGGTAGGTAAGTAAATTCATTCTCAAATGATATTTCCAATGCCCTTGTAATACTTGTGGTCGGATTTATAGACATGGCTGGCATAATATTCAAATCCTCTATCGTGGCACCACGATAATCCCTACGAGTAAATTGTGTAGTCTCCATTACTAATTTCAATCCTTACTTAGTCATGGTTGAACCTTTTGTACTATTAAAAATTAAAACCAACGAACTGCACATAGGATCATCTATTTAATTTAATATATAACGAATGGTTTATAGATAATGTAGGTTAATAGGAAGGTATTCAAGTTAAAAATAGTGTTATATTTCCAGCATTTTGTTAAGCGATATTCTATGATTAATGTTATTTCCAGCCTTTTGGTAGGTTTATTCAAGTTATGAATAGTTTTTTTTCCCTAGGCTGCTTCAGCCGTTTGGTAAGCTTTAGTTCTTTCATCATTATTAACGACGTCTCCTTCTTCAATTACAACTCTTTGCCATACATCTTCAGTATTTCCAGTATCAAGGACCCCAATTCGCATAGTTGCTAATAGATTAATTGCTGCAGTCAGATGTCCATAAACTCCACCGTAGAATGCTTTTGAAGCGTCTTTTCCATGAGATGCCTTCAATAATGCTACACCACCAGGGTGTTGGTCCATAAATGGCGTTATGTCATGGATTATATCACTGATGATAATGTAAATACGATCTTTATTACTTGAAGACGCAATAATTCTTTTGAAATCTTTTGGAGTAATTAAAGGTAATTTTGAAATTGGAGTACCCCAATTCAATTGACTTCTCATTCTATTCAATACATGTTGTTGTTGTTGAATTTTCAACTGAATTATTAAATTGTCGGGGGTTTTGCATAATTCATATACTAGACCTAATTTTTCCAAACATTTTATAAACCACTTTGTTGGATCGTATGCAATAATAGATGATGAACTTCGATAATCGTGGGGAAATTCATGATGAAAATTATCCTGTCCTTGTCCATAAGTAAGTAATGAAAATAATGGATTATTACAATTAATTGATGAATTTTTATCGTTAAATGGTTGAGTTGGAATTGTTACTTGAATATTTTTGGAATGACATAAAGATTCAGTAGTTAATAAACATAATTGACATAAAAACATCCTTAATATCCCTGGATATAACATTCCGTTAATTAATGTATCATGACAAATAAATCTTGTAATCAATGTAGGAATAATAATCGAAGTTAATATGAATAATGGCATATAATAACGTTGTTGCCATAATAATAATGAATGAATATCATAATCACCTTCATTTTCCAGCAACTCGGCTTCATTTGTTACAGTAGGAAATTCTTGATCGATAAATTGTAAATAAAAAGTTGTTATTTTTGGTTTTTTAATTAACCACCCCCATTGGGCCCATAAAAACCCTCTTTTTATCAGGTAAGGGTCTTTTTCGGTGTCATCAGCGAAATGATGATGGGCTCGATGTAAACCTGCCCACCATCTAATAGGACCGATTCCAATACTTGCACCAAATATGGCAAAATAATATAACAACGCCTTATTGCTGACTTTAAAAGATCGGTGACCAAAGAACTTGTGATATCCACTAGTGAAAGCCAACATTGTAGCATGAAAATATAGAAATGAAAAATATAATGTCAAATTATTGCTAGGAATAATTGGAATCGAATATTTGAATAAATAAATTAATCCACACAACGGCAATACCACACTGGTAAACGTATTCCCATAATTAATCCGATTGAACAATTGCCGCTTCTTCTTTCGTATATTACTTAATTGTGATCCTGTAACTCCACCATTACTACTCGTTAACCCCCCGGTTTTCACTCGTCTTTTCTGGACTTTGGTATTTCCGTAACTTCCATCTATCTTCTCAACTCCAACCATACCATATGATCAAACACTGCCTCCAACTCAGCAACTCTCTCAAACTTACTTAAACTTTGCTAACCAAATTGGTTAACTAATAGAAAATGATAGGGGTCGTGTACCGGGTTCAAATTGTTTTGATTTTACAACCAAGTAAATAATCGAGTTGATTAAAGAATTCATCTAGTGGTAAGGGTACCAGGAGAGAGGAATCGTGTGTTTTGAAGTTGATATGGCACCAGTAGCACCATCTAGTCAGGCACCTGTGTCCAAAGTGAGAAATAATTCGGCGGCTGCTCCAGCAACGTCATACACTCCAACTGATACCATAATCCCAGCTAATTTATATGATAAGATTGATAACTTACAATTATATAAGAAATTAAAAGATGCTGAGCGAGAAGTTGATTTATTGATTAGTCGAAAAGCGCTTGATTTTCAAGCCATACAACAGAAATCAATCCATCCAACCAGTTTTAAAGGTGAAACCGGAATTTTACGTGTATTCATCTACAATACTTGCGAGAATCAACTGTGGCAACAACAGCAACAGCAACAACAACAACAGCAACAACAATCACAACCAGCCGCGGGAGAATCGAGTTGGACTTTGAGAGTTGAAGGTCGGTTTTTAAGTGATAGTAATCAACAGTCATCTAGTGAGCAATTGAAATTTTCATCATTTTTATCAGCTATATCGATAGATTTGATTCCAAATAATGACTATCCAAGTCTACAAAACGCACAATCCAATATCATTGAATGGAGAGATGATCCTAGTGATATTCGTAATAATCCAATTTTTGATGGTATCGATGTTAAAAGAAATGGAATTTTTGAACTTGATTGTAAAATTGCTTTATTAGTCAAATCAAATTCAGCAAAATTAAGATTATCGGATGAAATGGCCCAATTTATGGGTAAGTTAGAAGCAACCCAACAAGAATTGATTTATCTAATTTGGAATTATGTTCTATATAAAAATTTATTTATGAAATCTGATTCTTTAACCAAAGTTCCAATAGTCTCCTCCGACATTGTATCAGATGAAGAAGAAGATCAATTAACTTTAGTTAAAACTGATGATGTTTTGAAACAATTATTGAAAGTAGATACTTTCAAATTTTCAGAACTTTATAAGTTAATTCAACCTCATTTCAAACCAAGACAACCAATTATTATAGATTATACGATCGACACCAAAAAATCAACTACTTTAGGTGAAGTAGTTCTTGATATTCCAATTGAATTACCAGTAAATCTTTCTAAAATTCAAAAAGAGTTATTAGAATTTAATAAAAGTGCTCTTGATACTTTGACTGCTACTGATGCAGCCATCCAACAATTAAATTCAAAAATTTCATTAGGGATAGTTGCTTTACAACATGCAAATGCTAAAGAACAGTTTTACCGTGAATTAAACAAAGATCCAGTAGGGTTTATTGATAATTGGATAGCGAGTCAATCAGAAACTTTGAAAGCGTTAAAAAGCGACGAAGGATATGATGAAGAGATTGTAAGACGTTCTCAATATTTCATAGACAATGAGCAATTAATAAAAGAAAAAATCAATCTTTTATTGGGATCAAATAGGTTTTAATGCTGTATAGGCTGAACTAGAGAAGTGTATATTAAATAAATGTATTCTACTGGTCTTCATATTCGTAGTCGTCGTCGTCGTCTCCGGGAATCAAATCATCCACTTCTTCATAATCATCATCTCCAACTGTATCCGGTGGATATTGCACCTCTTCGTTTTCATCCATGAACTGAATCAGTGGTCTTCGAATACTATAGTCGACCTGCTTTCTTCTCATATTTCTATCTTCAATGTTATCCACAGATTCCTGTCTCGTTAATAGTGGCAACACTGATTGTATGTATTTTCTTAGATTTACTAAAGGAAGATATATTTTGGAAGTAACATTAATAGTTTTGATGTGATTTGGGGATTTGATATGACCTAAAATTTTTCCTATATAATCGGAAAAATTGGCCAATTCTGAAGTATTTGAGGCAACCTCATACCAATATTCTCCTTCGTAATCTTGGACTATTTCCTCACTATCATCATCAAACTCAACTCCATACGAAGCCAAAGCGTTCTGAAGCATACCATGGACATCTTGCACATACAACTTGAACTCAGATGGAGGTCGTGTATTCATTCTAGGAGGATCCCTCCAGGTCGATTCCATTTTTTTCAAAGATGTTAAACCACCATTTACTTCATTAGACATGCGACATAAATAAAATCTTCCTACTTTGTATCCACAGTCAGCCACCAATTCTTCCATTAGTCTTAGCTTTAAACTGTGTTCCAAAGGATTTGAGGTAGGATCCACATATTTTGTATCTTCTTCTGATTTACGCTTTGCCAATTTTGATTCAGCTTCTTTTTTTGCATCTTCGGTAGCTTTGCTTCCCTTCAAAATAGATCTAGCTCCATACATGGTTTCACGATCACCAGGGACATCTTGTGCTTGTACAGTTTGAGTTATGTAATTTTTAATTGCATCTGATGATGTAAGACACCACTGCATCAAGGTTCGAAATAAAACAAGTCTGTCTTCAGGATTTGGCATTCCTGCTAAACCGTTTGCTTCAAATTCATTGTTTCTAAATGGATTATATGTTACTGTACTGGTATACTTATAGTATGATTTCCTTGTTAAAAGAATTTCAGGTGAGTTTGGATCAACTGGAGAAAATAATTCTTCATCTTCTTCATTCAAATGGTCTTCTCTCCATTCTTTTGGCATACCAAGATATTGACTCATCGGCCTTAATTCCATAATAGCAGATGCATGAGAAACAACTTCCTTCTTTCTATTCAAAACTAAGGTTAATATTCTTTTGAACAATTTAGACATTTCCTCAGATATATAAGTAGGATCATAGTCATCTGATGGTATCTCCAGAGGTACGCTTAATCCTTTTTCAAGTGATTGAGGACCGATACCATCAAATTGTATTACTTCTCTGAATTTGTTTAAAAATGAGACGATATATAGTATATCACTAGCAAATGGTGCTTTCTTTACCTTATAACCAGCTGCAATTCTGTACTTATAATCATCTTCATCTTCAATAGGACCATTTTCAGTGTCGCCATCTAGTTTAGCTCGATTCATGATGTTTTCATCGTATAGATCATAATAAACTCCTATCAACGGTCCAGGTAGTTGTCGAGTTATTTTATTCTTATTCCTTAGTACAGTGGTTCTACTTATACCCGATGATTTTTTAAATTTATCAGCAGTAGTTAATTTTAATGATTGTTTTTTCTTTTTCGGTTCTTTTTTGGGTGCTTGTAGAGTCAATTTTAATATTAACAGTTTTTTGGTATTTGAATCATTTTCCGATTTGGATTCATTGTTATCCAGGGACTTTTTTTCACCAGTAAAAGATAAAGAAGATTGATGTTTTCTTTTCCGAGAACCATTTGAGGTGACTCTTCCACGAGGGGTTGGTCTCGCTCCTTGTCTGCCACCTCGAGACCCTGGACCCTCAATTGGTTGAGAATCTAGCCTGAATTTTGAGACTATTGACTCATTATAGTTCGAAGATGAATGATTTTCTGGAGGAGTTAATTTTGAAGTGATATGTTTTCGAGGTCTACCCAATCGTTTAGTTTTTTCTCCGTGATTGTATTGAACCAACTTAACAGCACCACCTCTTTCTTTGTCATCGTCCGAATACTCAACAAACGGGCTCTCAGCTGATTCATGCTCAAAATCAAAATTACTTAAATTCATAATATTCATCGCAGTAGCAGCATCTTCATGATTACCACCAAGATCATTGTTGCTGGTATTACTATTGATATTATTTTCACCATTTTTATCAACATTTAGATGATGGTTGTTGATGTTATTATTGACGTTATTGTGATTGTTGGTGATATTATTGTTATTATTATTGTTATTGTTGTTGCTATTGTTGTTGTTACCATGTTTAGGGGATGGTCTTAAATCTTCAACATAATTCAATCCAAAGAAATCACCATCAGGTTCAACGTTTGAATTGGTATCAATTTGATTTTGAATCTGGTTGCTATCTTTGGTATCAATTTCACCAAACTTTGCATGGCGGCCTAGCAAACCAACATCTGAAATGGTAGGATCTATATTGTCTTCCATCGCCCACTAACCAATCTCGTACAGTCTTTGCTAAAGCAACTCCTTCATTCCATTCATTGGTTGCAAGATAGTTTGGCACTTTTTTTGTTGTTTGCCCGATTGGGAAAAATATGGTTACCCGGCGCAAGCATAATAAAGAATACGAAGAAAATGTAATTAAGTAAAGAATAATACGTGAATTAAGAGATAAAAAGATTGTTATACAATTAATAAAAGTTAATAGTAAACCGTGTTTATTTGGAAAAAAATTTTGAAAATCATTTTTTCATGTAAATTTTTTATAGTTCAGACTCAAATAATGATAGGAAAGATTGAATCAATAATTATCAAATTAGTTTTAATTAATATTAATCAATCTACTAAACCATTAAAAAATTTATACCTCTGTAATTGTTTCAGAGTAGATACTTTGGTAATTTTTTGATAGTAATATCTTTAATCGTTTGAATTATATCTCTGTAATCGTTTTATTTATATGTGTATGATTGTCTATGTTTATGCTTAGGTCTCTGTGTGTGTGAGTCTCCGTGTGTCTGTGTGTGAGTGTCTGTGTGTGAGTCTCCGTGTGTCTGTGTGTGAGTCTCCGTGTGTCTGTGTGTGAGTCTCCGTGTGTCTGTGTGTGAGTCTCCGTGTGGGTTCGTCTTATGTTAATGTCGCGTAGTAGAAAGGGCTACGCGTATAGACAGTAAGTAGATTTTATATTACTTTCCTATATATTTAAGATACTATGGCTGACTATAATCCTTACGGAGGTTATGGAGATGGAGGATTCTCAACTGATGGCCAAGGGGGGTTTGGTGGCGATACCCATGGTGGTAATGGTGGAAGTAGTAGTCAACGACCAAATCAAGTTAGATCTAATATAACTGCAGTGACAATTAAGCAAATAAATGATGCTACGCAACCAGTGCCAGATGGAGAATTTAAGATTCATAATGTTGAATTGAGTACCGTCAGTTTTATGGGAGTTGTCAGAAAAATTGACACTCAAGCTTCAGCAGTAATTATTACTATAGAAGATGGTACTGGATCGATTGAAGTTAGAAAGTGGATTGATGATAATGTAACTACTCCAGCAGCAGAAACTGAAAAATATGAAGAACTGTTGAATAAGTATGTTTATGTAGGTGGAGCTTTAAAAGAATTTGGTGGTAAAAAAAATATTCAAAATGCCTATATTTATCCAGTTCATGATCATAATGAAGTGTTATATCATAATTTATCAGCAATTGCAACTCATTTAAAAGCTCAAGGTCTTTCTACAAAGTCCCAATCTAAGAATGAAGATTCGTTATTTGTCAAAGATGATGATATTTCCGGAAATTCTACTGTCGACCAAATATTAAAAGTTTTGAAAGAAAATTCAACTATTATGCAAGAAGGTGTCCCTTTAACTTATATTACTCAAAGATTGAATATAGATGCTGATACTGCAATGAGACATTGTCACGATTTAATTGAAGCTGGAAAAATTTACACTGGATATGATGATTCTAGTTTTCTTTATATGCAATTTTAGTGTGATTTATTCACTTCATCTTTGTATATTTATCTTGTATTTTAATATTAATTCTGAAATTTGAAAAGTTACAGTATTTTATCCCATTTTTATATTAACCCTAAAAGTTCAAACAACTACATAATCATGTATTATTTTATTGTTGAAAATTTCAACATAGGAAAAATTAAATGTATAAACTCTTTTATCAATCAAAATATACTTCTTATCTATAAACTAGTCCCCTATTCACAGATTATTTTTCCCTCTTATGTCTTATTCATACCGTCCTTACTAAAAGTTTTGTTTTTGTCTAGAACTGAAAAATGCTGCCCATAAGTCCGAGTTAAGAACTGCTTCCCCTTGCATTGCACTCTTACTCACCATAGTATCTATCCCACCACTATTCATCAAAGTCGATGATTCAGCCTCAGTTAATTTCTTTTCAATGACATTTTCGCTAGTCAAATCCGATGTCCCATCACCAGACTCATTTTCATCCTTTAATTCTTTAATATACTGTAATCGCTTGTTGGTTGACATTAATATTATACTCTCCTCCACTGTGTTTTCAATCGCAAACATCCAAACAGTAGTTGGCTTAGTTTGACCAATCCTGTGAATACGGGAAATTGCTTGCAACTCAAGCGAAACGTTAACTAATGGCTCACATAAAAAAACATGAGTTGCATTCACTAGTGTAAGTCCACTTGATTGGGCTTTAGCATTCAATAAATAACAAGTGATTAAGCTGTTGGGATTTTTGAATTCCTCAATTGAGTCATACAGTTTATGTCTTCGACCACCACCAACTTCCGAATGCAAGGTTCCATATGATCCTAAAAATGCAATATCTACCGCTTTAAAAGCAGTTCCCAATATATAGAGCATATCCTGCCATTGACTAAAAACAACGATTTGAACCATCGGATCTTGGCCCCTTAAATATAATACTTGTTTAACAATCATATCAACTTTGCTGCTATATGATTCTTTTAAGTTAACCAGTTGAATCTGCTCAATCGTATCCTTTGGAAGCGACTTATAAATTGAATGAAGATTATTGTTTTTGCCAACCTCTTCTTTCATCAAATTAGCCCTTAAATTGGGCTTGTTTCTGGTAAAATTATACACAGTAGATAACATGATACTAGATTTGCACATTGGACATGTTCGATGATTACTTAGCCATTGCTCCAAACAATCCTTACAATATTTATGACCACATTGAGTTAAGGAACCAAGAGTGATACCAGAGCGGCAGATAATACACATCAAAGTATCATCGTCCTTCTTAGAATTGGAATCATCCTTGGGGACCGCTAAACTTTTTAGGTAACGATATCTTCCAATAGCTTTATCTAATTTCTTTTCAGCTGCGTCATAACCATAAACTAAGTTGAGAACCTTTGCCTTGAGCTTTTCTTTGTCAAGATCATTTCTATCCATAAAAAACTCAGTTGTTTTTACACTATCAGAAATCTGTTGTAACTGCTTGAAAAACTCGATACGAGCATTGAAAACGTAGTTACAATTGGTTTTAAGCTCCTTTTGTAGCAAAACCAATGCTCGTTTCTGATTTTCGAAAACAACCGATAAGTGCCTCACAAACTCATCAATGATTTGAAGATTAGCAATTCTTGCATTCAAAGGAAGTACCTGGTTGGAATCTAAATCAGTTTTTACATATGAAATCTCCAGAAGAATTTCTAGTAAACTCAGACCCGGCTTAGGGCGAACACTCTTCATAACCTTTTTCAATTCTTTCATAAAATCAACATCATTTACCTCCTGTTCATTGATTTCAACGTCTACTTTAACCTGCTTTGTAGATGATTCTGTACCACTAATTGCCTCCGTTCTTTCTATCATTATTTGCCCTAGCATGTTCAAATAGCAAAGTCCCCTGTCTTGATCCTTAATACTTTGCTCATATTCTCCACCATTTGGGTCTTCATCGGGACTTAACAAAGGGCTAGACAAAATCTGAATTAGTTCCGCCATCCAGGTATTAATAACGGTGGCTTGATTGTTTAAGTCTGATATTAGTTTGAATAACCTATCTACTACACTCTTTAAGTGTGCAGTAGTATTTCCACGTAAATCATCGAGGTTGATTATTGGCACATTCGAAAAAAGATACTTCGAGGTTTTGGTTTGTAATTCGTATCCAAAATCAAATTCAGGTTTATCAACTTGATGAATATTAAGCCTAGAAGTTATTCTTGACTTTAATGCAATTGCTACACTTTCAATTGAACCCAGCAATATTTCTCTACGCACGTTCTCAGCAAGTCTATAATAAGTCAGTTCCAACAATTTGAAGGTTTCTGGATTTTCTTCTTTGGGAAAATCTTCTATTAAGGTATTAAATTTTGAAAAATCAAGGTCAATCAAATCTGCAACAACCTCTGTTTTTGTCCTCCCATGAAGTTTGTTAAGATTAATTAGATCTGCATGTAGCTCCAGCTCCAGAATCGAGACTGCTTTTTTCTCAATAATTTGAGTGTATTCCTCATCGTAGCATTGGAAGTAACCGGATGCAATAAGAAAATAAAATTTGTGGAGATAAACATTCCAGTTACGAATTCTCATTCTCATAGCCCTAATTTTATCATCCAAAAACTCTAGCTCATTTTCAATCGTCACAATGTCATTATCATTACCTTGAAAAGCATGATTTTTCTTCTTTCCACTTAACTCATTATGCTTACTGAGATATTTGTCAAGTGATATATTCGAACGGTATATAACCTTTTCGGCTTCTTTTGCTCCAATCAATAAGTACCTCAATGCAATCTTCGGCATATAAATGTACTCGAAAAAATCTCCAATATCAACAAAAAATTGAATTGTAGATCTCTCAAGATCTGTGATGTCCATCAATGCTTTAGCTAGCATATCCTCAAGGAGCGACTCTAAAGTATTCAACTTTTGAATCATATTTATAGACAGGTGAAGATAAGACTTCTTATACTTTCTGGAAGATATTGATAGTTGACCTATTTGGGGATTGTTACATATTTGCCTAAGTTTCTGCAACCAAGCACCCATTTGAAGCATAATGCTACTTGATGGTTCCCAGTCTTCAGTTGCTGGATTACCATTCACATCCAAGCAAATAGATGATAAACATTTTTCAAACGCTCTATCATAATTATCTTGTTCAATAGATGTAAAAGGTATGGTTAGCAAAATCCGATTCTGTGGAGGCAATTTGATATCATCATGAACCATTGCTTTGGTATGCCTTATAGCTAATTTTCTCCATAATTTTATGAATTCGTCTTTCGAATTCAAAGCAGTTTGCCATGATTTCTTCCCTAGATCACCACAAAAGGGAAAGTATTTTAAAAATCCTAAAATTGAATTGAGATCAGATAAGTCTTTTTTTATAGGTGTACCTGAAACACCCCATGCATGATACCTTGGGATTAATGCTGCACTACGAAAAGCCCTTGAATACTTAGATGAAACCATTTGAACTTCGTCTAAAACGACCCTCCAGAAATGTGTCAACATCAATGGAGATTCATAATTGAATTTTTTGTATATTTCGGGTATTCTGTTATGTTTGATTGCCAAATTGATTTCTTCTTGTAATGCTTTTTCAAAATCAGTTTCACCAAACTTTCCACCGTCACGTTTACTTGAATGTTTTGATTTCTCTGTACTCAAAGCTAAAATAGTATCGTTTGTAGAGTCATCATCTCGAGCTGCATCAGATGAATCCGTTGACGCACTGGGTGTCGCATCTTGTCCTTGTAAATAATCTCGATATGAATTATTTTTCTCAACTGAATTTCTAGTCTCTCTATTTCGAGACGAGAATAAAGCATAATCTAGTTCTTTTGAGATAATAGAATAAGTTGTAAAAACCATATCAAATTTTCTCAAATATTCGGCAATTAAAGCAGGGTTGTTTCCTAATTTTGCATAATTGCCTACACCTTTATAAACAGTTAAAGCTAGAGTTGGTGCAAGGTTCTCAACTTCCAGCACCCATTGTTTCAAAATAGAATCGGGAGCAATGATCAATGTTGTTCTAGCTTTCACGATAGTTTTACCAGAAGAGCCATGTTCAACATGTATAGTCTCATTTATTTCTTCTGTAGGTCTTTGATTAAGAAGAGTCAAAGCAGTAATTTCGACGGTTTTACCTAATCCCATTTCTTCTGCTAATAAACCTTGTGCTGGCAAATATGCCTCACCATTGTCTTGCACTTCCTTGTAGTAATGAATAAGCTGGTGACACACAGAAAGTCTTGTCACTATACCCCCAGTATATTTATTGAAGAAATAAACTTGATCCCATTTCTTAGCTTTGTCCCACCCAAAACAGAGCTGGTTTAATATTTTGTAAATACAAGAATCGACAAGATCAAGATTAATCGATTTATCGTCTGCAAGGTATAGTTCAAACATTTTAAAAGAATCTTCATTTATCAATGGGATTCTATTGCATTTAGATGTTTTATGATCATATTCTACATTTTCTTTATTCAATAACCAATTCACAGTTTTTGTTTGAAACTTTAATAAATTGGTTTCCAAGTCGGGTATGTGAAAATGATAATTAACATCGAAAATTTTTGAAGTTTCTAAAGATAACAGACTATAAAACAAATGGGTTGATACTGGTTCTTTAGGTAAATCTATTGATTCGGTTGTACACAATTCAAAATTCTCATTGACGAGTCGACAAATCTTGTCAATAATCTCGGGATTACAAGGTTTATTTATATCATATTTGATATAAATTGAATAAGACAAATCTAGCTGAATTTGATTTGATTCTGGGTTCAAAATCATATTGAGTATCATCGATACAATCATTTGATTTCTTGATAATTTTGTACTATTCAAATTTAGCAAATACATCTCCGCAGATATATCACCTATTGATTCTGATAAATTGAATGAAAATAAGAATTTATGAGTTGAAGTTGTTGATTGCTTGCTTCTAACCGTGATTAAATTATTTATTGGGTCAAATCCCAACTTCATGGATCGTAAACATAACTCATAAGATCCATTTGAGTTTATAGTAAACTTTTGACATTTATCCTCTTCAGAAATATTGATGGGTGAATCTACCGTGAAATCAAACCGTCTTTCAGCCAAACAGACATACTTCCAATCATCGCCACCAATGGTTTGCTCAACATCATCAACTATTGCTTTTGCCCGTTCCTTATTATGGGTTGCAACTTTCCTTCGTTTGACAGATCTAGTGTTCAAATAATCTGCTAGATGCGCTAGGTTGTCTAAATTGAATTCTATGATTTGAGAATTTCCAGCGACACTCTGATCTTCTTCCATGAACTTGTTTGGTAAAAGCAACACGATTAATCCATTAACCGTATAATTTTTATCTTACAATTACAAATCGCAGTGGGCCTAATCAAAAGTTCCATAATAAAAAATTGTATGTATAGAAAAAAATAATTCGGAAATACTATATATTCTATATAAATTAGTATAAAAAACATTGATGAACTAAATACTGAAGGTACATACAAAAATGCAAAATAGATAGCAAAAAAAAAATATAATAGTAGTAAATCTAACGTAAAATAAAAATGTAGTATCATAATTTAAGTTTTGGTATTCATAAATAACTTTGTTATCGATAATATCAATTTGCGTTAATATGGTTAATAATCAAGTGAATATTAACTTTGATAAACTAGCAATCATTGACTGATAAAAAAAATCATCTTTAATGTTATGTCTTTACAGCAACATTCTTATTCATTCTTCTTTCTAGAATCGAAGCCCCATTCAAGTTGAGATCAAATACTCTAGGTTCAGGTTTAGAATGGAATTTTTCATGAGTTGGATTAGATATAACTCGACCATAAGCATCAGTCCCTTCAACTTCCATTTCTTCTTCTTCGAGAACTTGATCGAATTTACCAACTTTTTTCGATAATGCTGCTTCTTCACCAATTCTATGAACGGCTGATGAAATATCAAATGCATCACGTAAGGCAATAGCTGCTGGTGAGTACATACCCGAGTAGTTGTCACTTCGTTTAGAAACGCTTTGAAGTGGATGACTTAACTTGTGTTTGGCGGAATTTGATTTTCGTAAAGTTTGGGGAGGTTTTGGAGTTGTTGCTATTGTGACCCATGGATCATTTAAAAAATCATCAATAGTATATCTTTTACTAGGATCAACAGTTAATAATCTAGTAACACAATACTTAGCATCCTGACTAATTTCATCCCACCAAGGACTTAAAAAGCTATATTCGCCTCTTGCCACTTTTTCAGTTAGAGTTTCAATTCTTTCATCATAAAATGGAGGAAATCCACATAGTAAAGTATACAAAACACAACCAATAGCCCACATATCAACTTCTTTTGAATATTGTTCATCTCTTACAATTTCAGGGGCAGTATAACCAACAGTACCACAAGGGGTTTTAGTATTATATTCCCAAATTTGTTTGGATAAACCAAAATCAGCCAATTTTATTTGACCAATACAACCACCACCTACACCAGGAATGAATTCCCCTTCATCTCTTTTAGTATTTGGATCATCGGATTTCCGTAATTTAGATATTGGATTTATTGAAGGTTTAAATTCAATTGGATTAAAAAGAATATTTTCAGGTTTAATATCTCGATGGACTAAACCAATTTCTTCATGTAGATATCGAATAGCATGAGCCAATTGATAAATTACATGCCTTGATAAATCTTCTGATAAATAAGTATACTTCACAATTGATGCAAAAATTTCCCCTCCAAGCGCTAATTCTTGAACAATATAGTAATATTGTTCACAATCGATGAATTCAATAAATCTAACAATATTTGGATGATTTAATTGTCTCATAATAGTTACTTCTTTTAAAACCGCATGCTTCTGATTGGAGTCCATTTGAAATTTCCTTAGTATTTTGATAGCAACTAAAGTATTAGATGGAATATGTTTTGCTTTATACACAATTGAGAAAGCTCCTTCACCCATTTGTTCTAAAAATTGATAATTATCCAAATTTTTGAAATTCAATGTGTTTGATTTTTGTTTATCTAACCGTTCTTGCTCAACAATTTGCGAAGCAACTTGTTCATAATCTTCATTGTTAAACTTGTAATTGTTATGATGGGCAGTATTTTCGTTGTTGGTATCGCTGTTGTTGTTGTTGCTGTTGTTGTTTGTGTAATTATCAATTTTATTTTGTTGTCTGTCACTTATAGTCAAATCATCATTTGAGATTTGAAGTTCATCAAAATCAGAACATGGAGGTAAATGGGATGGATATCCGGAATTAGACTCATAAGTTACTGGAGTTGGAAATTCAGTATCAGAATCCCTTCGTTTAAACCGATTAGCTTGTTTACCTTGTCTAATAAATGCTTTTAAATTTTCAAACATTTTCAAAGGAAACCAATCACAAATATCAATTTTTTGTTATAAAAAAAAATAACTTAATTTATCACCTTCACAAAAGTTCTAACTATTCCTTCAACAAACCTCTCAAGTATCCTCTAATTATATCGTTAAATTTAACAAAAAACTTATCAAATTGATTAAATTTTAGTAGCTATTGGAACTTAATACTCCAAAAAACAAAATCCAGAATCTAAAAAAAAAAAAACTTAAAAGCAATTATCCTGCATATAGTTCGGATGTAATAATGTGTAGGAGGCATTACGTAATTGGGATTTTGTTGATAAAGAAATGAATTTAAGAAAAGAATTGATGAAAATAAGTTAAAAACAAGTTGAAAACAATTGTAATTGTAGAGATTTGAGACTTGATTTTAGTGCTATTAATAATATGACACACCCACCCGCTATTGTTTTTACTGATTTTGATGGGACAGTTACACTTCAAGATTCGAACGATTATTTGACTGAGAATATTGGATTTGGACGTCCAGCGAGATTAGCAGTTAATGATTTAATTTTGAATGGAGAAAAAAGTTTTAGACAAGGATTTCAAGAGATGTTAGATAGTGTTACTACCCCTTTGCAAGAATGTATTGAACTTTTGTTGAATAATATTGATTTAGATCCAGGATTTGTTGATTTCTATAAATGGTGCGAAAGTCAACAAATTCCAATTGTGGTAGTTTCATCAGGGATGAAACCAATAATTGAAGCATTATTAACAAAATTAGTAGGTAAACAAGCCCTTGAAAATATTGAAATATTATCAAATGATTTAAAAATTAATGATGATAATACTTGGGATATTATTTTTAAAGATGATTCATGTTTTGGTCATGATAAATCTCAAAGTATTCGTCAATATTTAGCTGATAATAATTATAATTCATCAAATGTTCCTTTAATGTTTTATAGTGGTGATGGAGTTTCCGATATTTCGGCGGCTAAAGAAACTAATTTATTATTAGCCAAACATGGTAAAGATTTGATTATTTACTGTAAACGTGACGGAATTCCATACACTGAATTCAATAATTTTAATGATATTCATTACAAGATTAAAGCGATTGTGGCTGATAATGGTAAAAATATTGATGATTTTATTGAAAATGATAAGTAGAGATCAAACAGAAAAAAAAATGATATACATTAAAGAATACAATAGAGAATACAATCAAACAATCATTCAAAAATTATAACAAATATTATAAAATAAACAACCAGTTATATAGATTTTATATTTTAATCTAGACTATATATTCTAATATTGATAGATTTTTATTCAAATACAACTTTTACTATAATCTAATCTTTGGTGAAATGCATGTGATTTTGTGTACCTCACATACAAACTACAAAAATACAATGAATCTAATAATACTAGTAAAAATGATTGTATAACACTTTTATTATAAATCATTAAAACCATATATTCTTTTATTCAATTTAATGAATTTCTTTCCTATCTTGATTAAAGCTGTTAAATTAAAGCTGTTAAACTAGTGTTTTTCATTATTATACTCTGGTTGAATCTACTTGTTTTCACTACATTCACTACAATCTTGGTATCTATAATCACCAATCACTCAAACTTGTAATTAGGTTTTTCGTATATGATAAGTGTACTTTTTTGTGACATCATTCATTCTATGTCTTGTTTACAACAACTAGGAATCAAATATTTTATGAAGTTAATAGCAATTTCATACTGTTTCACTGGACCTCGTAATTTAAGACTAGCCTATTAACCTGGAATTCCACAATTTTTCAATTGCCACAATCGTTTTGTTTATTAAATGAGAATTTCATACTGTTCAAACCCCCCCATTGACATAACAATTTCAAATTGACCTCTCGCTTTAAGATTTCAAAATTTGTCTATTCATTAAAATTCCCCTTCTTGTTCTTGAAACCAAGCACCAAAATTTACGTCTTTTCAATTAACCGAAAGTTTCATGTTTTTGAGTATGGGAAAATTCAATCTAATTTTCTATTGTCTAGTACCTCATTTTCTAGGCAAACTATTCCTTTAATTCAACTAGTGACTCCGTTTTTAGCCATATCATAAATGGCATAAATATTCAAAGCACTAATAAAGATCCAAACAATTATGGCTAATATTTTAACCCACCAAGAATTATGCATATAGGTATATTTTTCATCATTAGTTTGTAATTCAACTGGCAATTCTACTTTCATAATTTCTTTCTTGCAAGTAAAATAGATTAATGGAGCAGTTAATGGAGGTAACAATAGTGATATAATCACTTGTGAGATATTCAATGCTAAGTTTAAACCATTTTTCCCAATACAAAGAGTTATCACTAAACAAGGAATAATTGAAATCGATCGAGTAACTAATCTTCTAATCCAAGGTTTCAATTTCCAATTAATATGACCTTCACTAACAATTTGACCAGCAATAGTACAGACTATTCCTGCTGATTGACCTGAGAACAATAACGCCAACATAAAAATAGTTCCAACAACAGGAGCTAATGTTTTAGATAATAATTCATGAATTGTATATAAATCAGCATCAACAGCTTCTGGAGTACCATATAAAGTTGCTCCTGCAACAATTACAATTGCCGAATTGACAAATAAAGCAAACGTAATTAATGTTATTGACAATTCAAAAATTGAGTAATTCAAACAATATTTTATAGCTTGATAACTTGGTTTATATGAATTATAAAAAAATTTTGCTTCATGAACTTGTTTTGAAATTTTTTCATCAATTGTATTCGAATCGGGGAAATCAAGACCAAAATCAATTAAATTATGTTGATAATCATATTCTCGCAAGCGTGGTTGAACAATGCCTGAACCTAAGAACAATGAATGCACCATAACTGTTGCACCCAAAATAGATGTGGCAATGGTCATACCATTACCATCAAACATTTGATGGGAGGGGACAAATCCTCGGAATACTTCAGAAGCATTAGTATTGACTTCAGCCAATTGAATAGCAAAACAAATTGTTACTGCTAAAACAAGACTAGCGACAAAATATTCAAATAATTTTACAAATTTTGTTGACGAACTATCATTACGATAAGCGATTAAAACAAATAAAATATCAACAATAGTTAAAATCACACCAGCAGGTAAAGGAATTCGTAATAAAATATTTAATGCAATTGCAGAACCAATGACTTCAGCAACATCAGTTGCAATTATGGCACATTCAGCCAAAAACCAGAGGACATAATTCAATTTTTTAGGTAAATATTGTCGACAACATCTAGCTAAATCAAATCCGGTTATTGATCCTAGTCTTATGCATAATATTTGTAAAAAAATAGCGATCAAATTTGCAACAAATACTACAAATAATAAACTATACTTATTTGATGCCCCTGCAGTTACACCAGTAGCATAATTACCTGGATCCATATAGGCAACCGATACCATTAAACCGGGTCCAACAAATGAACCATACTTCTTAACCACAAACTTGAATCTAGACCACCATCCTAGCTTCAATTCTTGATTCATAATATGTATACAAATGGTTTTGTCTGCCGTCTATCCATAATACTAGAATTGTTTCTGTCATATATATATAATAATATTACGATGCAGCCCCGGAGAAATGCGGTGGTTCACCCGAACCAAAAAAAATTTATTACAGTACCAACTCCGATTAAGTTACAACGTATGCCAAATGGTATGGAATCGGTATGTAAACGTATGAAAGCAGTATGAAAACGGAGGGAAACGGTATTGTAATTGTAAAAAACGGTATGGTATCCCGAGTAACTGCATGAATGTGTAATTAAGGTAATGCTGCCCAGATATTTGTAAATAATAAAAATAATAATGATAAGAACCGTTATATTTTCTAGTTCTAACGCCTATTACTAGCCATGTTTCTAATATAAGCTTTTGCTGCAATAGACAATAGCAAATCTTACACATAATGAATTCATAGTTTCGCTAAACATCTAGACTTTACTTCTACTGTACATATGTACTACAAATCTGGTGAAATCTGACATTTGGACTACATATCTACTGTACATTTGGATCGGGTGTCTCGTTGAGGCTAAAATCTCATCTGGAGTCTTATCTGGTTTGCAACCTCAATTCGGTTTCTACTCAATAAAAATCTATCAATACTGATAACTATACTTGACTTTCCCTTTCACTATACAGTTATTGTTTTCTACTCTTTTTTATTCGTTTTCATATTGTGTTTCAGCGTTAAGATATTTCATTGAATCAAGCTGGTCAAAGGGCAAAACTGAGAAGGATACACCATCACGTAAACATGTTCCACTTTTTCTCCAATTTGATTATAAAAATTTAATTGCAAAACTAAAAGAAACAGGTTCCGCAAAACCACTCTTGGAACCGGCAGTAGCTTCAATGATGAATTCGTTAAAAACGAGTAGTGATGTTGGTGAATGGTGGTTAATACTAGTGAATACTAATGACTACTAGTAGATAAAAGTTAATAGTAAATAGTACTAAATACTAGTCAATACTAGTCAATACTAGTCAATACTAGTCAATACTAGTCAATACTAGTCAATACTAGTCATACTAGTAACGGCTAGTCAATAATACTAGTGAGTAATATTTCTGAATAAAGGGTTGTAATTCTTTAATGGAGAACCGCCTTTTGTTCATAGAGAAGCAGTTTAGCAAAGTAGGAATACTACATTCTATTTTTATTAAGTTATACTAAATTGTTCATGAGAATATCTTGTGTTAATTCAATCTATTCAAATTTTTTATTGACTTTGAATCCAATATTTGAATGCTGAAATAATACAATTACTTTCTATTTTTGGTTTTATTAATCATAAATTATATGATTATACTAGATTCTACTGTTTTGTCCTATATTCAAACTCCTTTTAATCATTAGTTTGAAATTGTGATTGAGATTTTGGTGTTTGATTGGATTCGAACTTGAGGTTGATGATTTTTCAATAATTAAATATTTCTGATTTTGCAACATCAACATCATCGCATAGTCAATCATGTTGATCAGGCTAGGAATACGAGGATTCCATAGGTCATGTTTGATACATGAGAAGACAGTAATACCGTCTGTGATTTTATCTGAACTAAATGATACTGGCAAGCTTGCTACACATAATAAACAAAAACAAATCTTTTTGAAACCAAATCAAATTATAGACAGAAGATTTGATAGAATTAAGAGTGATTATAGACTAAATCATAAATTGAAAGAAAGCAGTCGTCAACCAACTACATTATCAATTGATGATGAAACCGTATTTTCTTCAATAACTTCGACGTCAGTTGAAGATTTTAAACCTAATAATTCAACCATATCCCAAAGTAAGCATGATCAATTGAAATCAACTTTAATGCAAGCATTCACTGCTGCTCAGTTAGGTGAATATTTGAATTCTTATTATCAGAAGTCTGCTTATTGTCATTTAAAAAAATCAATCAAAACTTCAAAATCAAAATTAATTAGATACATTATCAGAGACATTTGGAAGTTAACCATATCAGATGAAGCTCTGATGGATGATTTATTAATAACATCTCGTATTCCTTTATCAAAAACCGATTTATTCTTGTTATTATCGGAAAATGGATTTATAATTCAATATTTATCTCGGGTTGGAGTACAAATTTCATTAGATCCTACTAAAGGAATTCAATTTGTTGGTACGGAATCACAAGTCAGAAATGCAGAAATAATGCTTAATTCAATCATGTTACAAGCCACTAGAGAAACTCTTGATTTATCTTACATCAAAAAACTCTTTCTTGAAAAATATAATGAATTTCTGATTTCAAAAGTTATTAAAAATACTGAAGTTTACTTTGAAAATGTATCAAATGATATATATGATTTGTTAACTCTAAATTCAAATCAAATTAAACGAGCCAAACGATTATTAGTATGGTTGCTAAATTATAATCAACATATACATAATGAATTACTTTTAAGTAATAATGATAAAAATAATCGATTAGTACCTTATAAAGATGATGAAGCTTTATCTTGGAATACAAGACTGGACCATTTATACAAATTACAATCTAATATTGATACATCAAATAATAAAATTTTCCAACATGATTTATTGAAGTTCTCCCCACAGATGTTGAATTCCACAGATTTTGATAATTATAGACGACATGTAAACGATGCTAAGAATCAGTCAACTGAGAAGTTGGAAAAAGAGAGTTGGGATTTGTTGAATAAAATGGGTATGATTCAAGAGGGTGAAATTGAACTGTTAAAAGAAGAACCAAATACTATTTCATCTTCTAATTTATCAATTAAGGAAAAAACTGGATTCAGTAAAGAAGAAATTCAAAAAATGCATCAAAAGTTAATCAATTTTGAATATAGAAAAAAATTATTTGGTCAAAATAATTCTGATTTAAATCAACCCATAATTACCATAACATTAGGTAACATACTATTTGAAGGTAAATCTGAAGATAATTATAAACCAAATTTAGACACAAACACAAAGTATCAATTTAACTCGAATATTCCATTCATTAATGATCAAATACTTTCTTTACCACTTTACAATAATCGTAATTTATCAATTCAAGATCAAAATTTATTATTGAATAATGATCCTCATACCTATGCAGTTCAAATTAAATTTCTACCATCACCATATGAAAAGCAAAGTACTAAACATATGAACTATCCTCCCGTTGAACTTTGGGTGGAATTGAATGATCGATTAACTCCTGATATAGAAACATTGGAAGTGGTTACAGTCGAAGGAGAGAACAATCTATATGTATCAATGCCTGATTCGAAAGCAGATATGAAAATATGTTGTCAATTATCAGGTAAATTACTTGTTGAAGATGAGATCAATGAAGATATTACAGATCCAGCCATTGAAATTTTGAGGGATTCAAAAGATGTTGAAACTATACTTGATTCAATATCGAAAAGATATTCAAAATTTAAATCACAACCAGGAATCTCGAAATTTTTGAAAAAGAGTAAATTAAATTTTTCGGGGAAATCTGCAACTTCTATAAATCCTCATATTGATATAATAATCAATGGTGAAACTGTGAGATATCATTATATTAACCTTTGTTATCGAAGACAATTAGAATTGGTATATGGAGAACGATTAATTCAATTTAATATAGTTGAAGGTGGATCATTAGGAGGCAGAAGAATTGAAATTAATATAATTGGAGATTTAAATGGTGATATTAGCTTAGAATCATTCATTGATATTTTAAGTGATGCTAGAAGTCTATTGAATAGTTTTTAATATTTTATAGAGAATGTGGAGGTTAAAATATTTGACTGGAATCATAAACAATTATAAATAGAATATGCATTTCTGTACATAGATTAAATAAATTTGGTAATTATATCACCATTGAGATATATATATAAATATAAATATATATATATATATAAATATATAACCATTGAGATATATATGTAAATATATATATATATATATATATATATATATATATATATATATTATTAGTCCTATAAAATTGGTTCTGTTGTCTAGTTAATTTTTTTAATTATCTTTATCGAGTGAATGTACATGTTTTTCTAAATTTTTGATTGAATTTTGTAATGCAACAATATCAGATATGATAACGTTATTAGTATTCTTATATTCGTCGAGTAAATAATAATAAGAAGCAGCACCAGTGACTGTAACTCCTAATAAAAATCCAACTAATCCACCTCTGATCCCACCTACACGTTTAACTTTTTTGACAACGGGAGCAACTGTTACTGGGGTGACTGGAGCAGCTTTTGCAGGGGTTACGCTTGAACCTGCTGGAGTGACAGTGGCGTAGTTACGAATCATTGACTTGAACATTGAATTTCAATTGTATACGATATAAAATTTATATGAGTGGTCCAAATCGAATGAAAAACTGCGAGCAAAAAAGTCGCCGGAGAAACCAGCGAGAGCCAGTGCGAACTGGGAAAAAATTTAGGGCGAGAAGTGGCACTAACATTAAAATTTAGGCAGAAGAGAATGGGGGAATTGAAACTAGGAAGGAGATAATTGACCCTAAGGATTAAACTTAGGCAGTACTCAAATTAACACTTTCAATTGCAACAACTGATGATAATGGAGACAAATAAATGGTATTGAAATTGAGATGGAGTGGATTGGACTAGGATAAACAAGATTTAGATTGAAGAAGAATAAGTGAAAAATTAATAGCGAAAAATTTAAAACGATTTACAATTGAAAATATTTCCAGTTTTACTAAGAATTAATAAATTTTGTTGAACCAAGTAACTACAACTAGTACACTATGAATTACTGTGAATTGCAGTGTGAGTACACTTTGAATTACACTATGAATTACTGTGAATTGCAGTGTGATTTGCAGTGTGATTTACACTATGAATTACACTGTGAATTAAATTATGATTTACACTATAATTTACACTGTGAATTACATTATGATTTACACTGTGAATTACACTGTGAATTACATTATGATTTACACCTGTAAACTAAATCTGTTACTTATATCTGTAATTATATCTTTGGTTTAAATCTCTGGTTTAAATGTTTGATTTGAATCTGGTGCCAAATACGGCAAGTTGCGGCAGCGGCAAATTGTTGAGCCAATTGAGGTAAATGACGATCTTACCTAAAACATCTGGGGAACTATACTGATGATTTGTATTATCTGGGAATTACACTGGTGCTTTGCATCTGGAATTTATGTTAATGTAAACCTCTACCATGTTTTGTAACCATCTTATCGTCTGTTGGAACCAGTAATTACCCAACACCAGTTTGACCCACCATTTGTAGTGCACAGATGAATTATCAATTGACATATATGTGAGAAAACAAGTAACCATTTACTAGTTGATCTGAACGAATTGGTTTCATTTCAACTCCAATCTCATTCGAAACTATTGTACGTTTCATCCTCATGTTTTCAAGACTAGGTCTAGGGTCAAGGTTGTATCGGAATCGAGTTTATCGAACTTATTATACTCAACTATCGGCTACAAAATCAAATTCAAGATATGGAATTATCGTGAAAACAAGTGCTATTGTTCTAGGAGTTGGCGGTTCGATCTATGTTCTAGATAGATACTTTTACTCGTCATTATTGACTCGATCAATTCGTGCTCTCTATGTTTTAACTTGGATTGCTTATGCTTATACTAGACCCCAACAAGACTATAATCAATTACATGAAATCGCTGCAGAATCATTATTGAACTTATTGATGACAAATAAAGGGTTATACATCAAAATTGGCCAAGCCATTGCCAACCAAGGTTCACTATTCCCCCCAGCTTATCAGAAACGATTCGCTAGATTATACGATGATGCTCCAATAGAACCTTGGTCTCAAGTTGACAAAACTTTGAAAAAAAATCTCGGGCCAAATTATGAACAAGACCATTTCATTTCAATTGATCATAATCCTATTGCAAGTGCTTCAATCGCTCAAGTTCATAAAGGAATTCTCAAAAATGGTCAGGCGGTTGCTTTGAAAGTTCAACATCATTATATTGAAAAACAGCTCGTCGTCGATTTATTCATATATCGATTAATGTCTCGAGTTTATGAAAAAGTTTTTGATCTCCCCATGTCATTTTTCACTTCATATATTTCAAAACAATTATCTACTGAGACTGATTTTATTAATGAAATGAAAAATTCAGAAAAACTGTTTGAATTAATGCAAAATGAGTCTGATTTAGATATTTATATTCCTCAAGTTTTCTCCCAATTCACTACTAAACAAATTTTAATTGCAGAATGGATAGATGGTGTATCATTGGTTGATAAGCAATTATTAATTGATTCAGGTTTTGACGTTAACTCAATGATTACGAAATATCTTCAACTATTAGGCAGACAGACTTTCAAATATGGGTTTGTTCATGCTGATCCTCATCCTGGAAATTTGAAAATTCGTTTCAAAAATAATAGACAACAATTAGTTCTACTTGATCATGGTTTGTATGTTACTTTAGATCCCAAGTTCAAAAAAGAGTATGCTGAGTTATGGGAATACATCTTTCTGTTAAATAATAAAGGTATTGAAACAATTGCTCGAGATTGGGGGATTAACTCCGTTGATTTATTTGCTTCATCTGTTCTGTTAAGACCAGTTAATATAAACGGTAAAATTGATGAAGATCGTGACATCAGTCGATTTTTAAAAGATTTCCTATCTGATGAATCAAAATTCCCATTACAGTTATTATTTTTGGGTAGAAACATGAGAATGATGCAAAATTTGAATCAAAGTTACGGAAGTCCAGTCAATAGAATAAACATCTTAACAAAGGAACTGGTAAATTCGCTATTGTATATGAAACAAACTCCTTTTCAATATTTGCAATTGTTATTGATCAAAGTCAACTTATTTTTCAGTAGTATATTTTTCAACTTGGTTAGATTTAGACAAATATTACTCGGCGATAGATATGGTGGCAAAGGAGTTGGCGCAGAAGATTACTTTGAAGTATACATGAAGAATACGGCAAAGGCAATGGGTGTAGATTGGGTGTAAATAGTATTAGATTTGAATATAGACATGAAATGGTCGGATTTGTGTACAGTATAATTCGGGGTTTTTTCGGTTTTTTTCGGTTGGGTTGGAAATATGTATCAGTTGAAAAATCAAGAAGCGATGAGTAGAGAAGTATTGATCAAATATGGACAGTATCAAGACGACATACGTTAGTAGGGATGTTGAGCCGTTCTATACTGGTGGAATTGCTGCTACATTATCATTTGATGGAAAAATTTTGGCTACTCCATTAGAAGATGAGGTAGTAATAACTGATTTGGAAACCCATCAAATATTGCATAAGATAGAAGGAGATGGTGAATTAATTACAAACCTTGTTATTACACCAGATGGTACTAAACTTGCTATACTTTCACAATCACAGCAATTAAGGATCTTTGATTTGGAATTGGGTCAAGTTGTCAAAACCTTTAAAATGTCATCACCAGTTTATATGTCTACTGCAGATTCTACTTCGTCCTTATTTGCCTTTGGTGGATCTGATGGGGTTGTCACAGTTTGGGATATAGAAGGAGGATATGTTACTCACTCTTTGAAAGGACATGGAACGACGGTTTGTTCTTTGGCATTTTATGGTGCATTAAACTCTTCTGATTGGAAATTAGCTAGTGGTGATATATTAGGAACCGTAAAGATTTGGGATTTGGTGAAAAGAAAATGTATTAAGACTATTCAAGAGCATTCAACAGCAGTCAGGGGTTTATCATTTGATGATGATGGCGATTTTTTTATCACTGGAGGAAGGGATCAAATTGTTATTATTTATAATACGAAAAATTTTAAACCAATTAACACTTTCCCAGTGAATGAACAAATTGAAAGTTCAGGGTTTATAAACATAAATGGTAAACAATATTTCTTTACTGCCGGTAGTGAAAATATTTTGAAAATTTGGGATATAAGAAGTGGAGAACTAATAAAACAATCCCCAACTCCAATGAAAACGAATGAAGAATTGGTGATCATCGACGTATTGAAACTAGAAAATAATAACCTTGTATTAGTTGTGAGTGATCAAACGTTGGTGGAATTAGACTTGAATGATAATAATGGCGATATATCAATTATAAATAGAATAGCCGGTAATCATGGTATTATAGCAGATATTAGATATGTCGGTCCTAATTTTGAGTACGTTGCATTAGCAACAAACTCTCCATCATTAAGAATAATAGACTTAGATAAGAAATTTACTGTCAAATTGTATGATGGACATACTGATTTACTAAATGCGTTGGATGTATCAAATGATGGTCGATGGATAGCTACCGCCTCCAAAGATAATGATGCCCGAGTTTGGCAATGGGATGATGAAATTGCCGATTTTAAACCACATTCTGTATTTAAAGGTCATGCTGGTGCAGTAACTGCCATCAGTTTTTCTAAAGCAAACGATAAACCTCATTTTTTGATTACCGGATCGAATGATTTAACTATTAAGAAATGGAAGATACCTTCAAACCCAGATACTATAGTTAAAACATCAGAATATACCCGTAGAGCTCATGAGAAAGAGATAAATTGTATTGATGTCTCTCCTAATGATGAATTTTTTGCATCAGCCTCCTATGATAAAGTAGGAAAAATTTGGAACGTAGAAACGGGAGAAACTATAGGTATACTAAAAGGTCATAAACGTGGATTATGGGATATTAACTTTTATAAGTTTGATAAATTAATTGTGACTGGAAGTGGTGACAAAACAATAAAAGTGTGGTCTTTGACAACTTTTCAATGTTTAAAGACATTTGAAGGACATACGAATTCAGTTCAAAGAGTCAAGTTCTTCAATAAACATAACCCCCAATTATTATCAACTGGAGCTGATGGATTAATCAAATTATGGGATTATAAAAGTGAAGAAAACATAAAAACTTTTGATAATCATGACAATAGAATCTGGTCTTTGAGTATAAAGGATGATGATGGTAATTATTTTGTAACTGCCGATGCTGATGGGAAAATTAGTGAATGGAAAGACAATACTGAAGAAGAATTAAGACTCAAAGAAATGCAAAATAAAGAAAAAGTTGAACAAGAGCAAAATTTGTCTAATTTTATTAGCAATAAAGATTGGGCTAATGCTTTCCTCTTAGCATTAACTTTAAATCATTCAATGAGATTGTACAATGTACTTAAATCAGCAATTGAAACCAATGAGGACCCAGATTCTAAAATTGGATCCAAAGTACTCGAACAAACTATAGCTCAATTATCACCAGAACAAATAACTTTATTGTTTAAAAAATTGAGAGATTGGAATACAAATTTCCGAAATTTCGAAATAAGTCAAAAATTATTATCAATAATCTTACTCAGTTATTCTGAATCAGAACTTAATCAAATACCTGGTTTACAGAAAGTTGTCGAATCAATAATCCCTTATAATGAGCGTCATTTTTCAAGATTGGATGATTTAATTGAACAAACTTACATTTTAGATTACGCTGTTGAAGAAATGGACCGTTTAGTAGTTTAATATATCTTACAATTCTAGTCATTTTCGTATTGTAGTAATTTCACCATTTTTTATATTTGTGTAAATTCTTTTGTACTTTTTGCAGCCAAAAATAAAATGGCAAAATTTAAGCGGCTAATAAATCATTTTCAATTTATACTGGTGTTCTTTAGAGTAATGACAGCAGTTGTACCTTTCACGAGCGTATGGTATACCTTTCAGTTTGAAGTTTTGATTTTTGACCTAACGTATTAAGGATACTGCTCAGAAGTTGCTTTTGCAGCAAGTATCAAGAAGAGGAATTCAATTAAACATGTTATTGATTGGGGAGAATGGAATTGGTAAACGAACTTTCATAAATAGTTTATGTAGACAACAATATTTTGAGCCTGAAACGTTGGAGCTGCTTGGTTTAGGAACCACCGACAAAGTTGAGTTGGATATTGACACTGAAGTACTCGATATTATCGAAACAGATTCGATTCCAATTAAATTACAGATTAGTATTACTAAGAATTTTGGATTTAATGTTCAAAATTATAGCAATACATCCATGATTGTCCGATTTATTGAATCAATTTATCAACAAAATCTTGAAGAAGAACAGAAAATTGTTCGGAATTCTAAATTTGAAGATAAGAGGATTCATATTGGGCTTTATTTTATAAAGCCTACTGGAAAAGGATTGAATGAATTAGATATAGAATGTATGAAACTAGTTAGTAAAAGAATTAACCTTTTACCGATTATTGCCAAGATTGATACTTTAACAGCCGATGAGCTAACTTTAAATAAAAAGTTAATAAACCATGATATAGAACTCAATAATATTCAGGTTTATAATCTTTGTGAAAATCATGATCAATTCGAAACCATTGACTCCTCAAAAGAAGAAATTGATTACTTAGAATATATACAAGCCCAATTACCTTTTGGTATTATTGGTAGTAATGATACTAATCCCGAGGGTCAATTAATTCGTCAAAATTGTTCAGGAATAATCGAAATTGAAAACAAATCTATTTGCGATATTCAATTGCTTAGAACGGTTTTATTTGGTTCTCACTTACAAGAATTGAAAGATGTAACCGTTAACCAAAAATATGAATGTTTCCGGGTTGAACAACTTAAAAAAGTAAAAACCTAAACCAAAAATAAAATTTATCAAAAAAAAAACCGCCTAACAAAAATAAAGTAAAATAAAATAGTCTTTTGATAGGTTACCATTATGATTATTAGTAAATAATCCAATCATTATGGTATGATTTTTAGTTTTAAATCAACTTGGTATAATTTTAGGATGTCAATCGATCAATATATTGGATGAAATAATCATATTAGATTTTTAGTTTGTAAATATCTATCGAAAAGTAGATTGACTCTTTATTGTAAAGAGAAAAAAAGTAAAATTCGAAGTCATTTTAATTATAGTTCTAGCTACTTCTTGTTCAAAGTTTACCAGATAAACCAAATGATAGCATTAAAACTTGATGATTGCAAAGGTCGAATGCCAAACCAAATCAAGAACTTTGAATGCTGCATTCGAAGTTGAAGTATGAAATTTGATTAAAAAAAAACCAACGAAAAGTGAATGATTGATTGGAGTTTTTCCAATAAGTTAGGTGAAATTTAGCTCTTATATATCCAAAGGCAAACAAAATTAGGATAAGGTTGAAATTTCGAATGTACTATTGATGATGCAACCTGAATCCTAATATATTTTTTACTTGCAAGGTTTCATTCACTGACTATAGAGATAAAATTTGAGTTTTTTATTACCACTGTGATACAAAATACACAAACTGAACCGAAGAGTATGACTAAATGTGATTGTATCAATCATGCAAAAGAAGGAAGTATAAAAGTGATATCCAAACAATAAAAGAACGAAAAAAAAAAAAAAAAAACCAGAAAAAAAGAATTTTGGCTTTGGTAATAGATTCCAACTTTGATAATAATTGCACACCCATTTATATTAATTCGTTAAAAGCATGAATGAAAGAATTAAGATAGTGACAAAGTCAATGTCAATAGTTTTTGACCATAATCAAATTTCAATCGATTTTCCATTGATGAACATAACAAAAACAGTGGTGCCATTTTTTCTTTTTTTCGTTTTTTTTTTTCGATACCTATGTTACATTTCACTAATATTAAACTGAAAAACTAGAAAACACCGATTACGAAAAATTCAATTGCATTCGTAATTTGCCCTTGGTATCACATAATTTTAGTTATTGTAAAATTTCCAAGAAATCTTGTGTTTTTTGAGTTTTTTTTTGAGTTTTTTTAGGGTCTTTTTATTTGCTCTTACTATCTTCTTTGATATGGTTTAAAATACATATAAATATTTTTTATTGATATTTTTTTTTTTTTAGCTTAATATTGGAAAAATCTTTTACTTTGATATGGCCTGTTGGGACATGAAAACACGAGAAAACTTGTTAGTTATGAACATAATCAATAAACAAATTAAAAAGAAACATAATCAAAAAATATGATTAAAAAATATGATTAAAAAACATAATTAAAAATAATTATTGATATTATGTTTATGAATACGATTATGTAGAGTTATAGTAATTGGGTTTGGTCATAGTTTCTGTTTTAGTTTTTCTAATAATTTTTATTTTAGGTTTTTGTTTTAAATAATTTTTGTTTTAAGTTTTTGTAATAGGTTTATATTTTAGATTTTTGTGACAGGGTTTGTATTAGGTTTTGTATTAGGTTATTAGTGTTTGTATTAGTGTTTGTAATAGATTTTTTTGTAATAGTTTTTGTTTTAGCGTGTATTGAAATACGAAAAAATTTATTATTTGCTAATGGTTAAATGCTCCCACGATGCAACAAAAAGTAACTGAGTAAAAACTAAACCTTTCACAAAAAAAATATAGACTTCGGAAAAACAAGCTCCATTTCAATTTAACCTTTAATTATTTTTTATGCAATTATAATGAGATGACCCCTATTAGCCTGCTCTACAGGTAAACACCTGTTGTATCAAGACGCGAAAAAAATATTTTATTTGATGATTTGGTGCAATAAAAAATAATTCATGTAAGTGAGGTGATAATAATAATTTTATTACCCAGTGGAACAGTAACAGAAAAAAGAAAGGGAAGGGAATGGAGCACAGGTATTTAAATATAGAACGATATCACTGTTGAAGTGAGACAAAAACATATTGATTGTTCTCATTTATGAATTGCACTATGTTACAATTACCCTCAGTTAACGAATTAATTCGAAGAAGAAATTTTGGATTGCTGGAAAATTCAATTCGCTCCCTGGCCAGCGATGATCATTCTCGAATTTATAGTTTCCATGAGCCAAAAATTGAAATAGGAAATTGTTCAAATTTGAGAAAACCAGCAAATCAATTTCAATCACAAATTCACCCTCAATCACATAACCAAGCTCACACCCAACCTCAAGCTCAAGCTCAAGCTCAAGTTCAAGTTCAAGTTCAACTGGGAGTGCATCATACAATAGAGGTAATTGATAAGTTGACATTAAGCCCAACATCTAAATCCATTCCCATTTATCAACCAAATAATATCAAACAACAACAACAACAACAACAGCTAGATAATCGTCAACGACAAGACAATCATCATCAACAAGACAATCATCATCAAAACAATCATCATCAACAAAACAATCATCATCAAAACAATCATCATCAACAAAACAATCATCATCAACAAAACAATCATCATCAACAAGACAATTATCAACAACAACACAATCTTGTTATCCATAATAATAGCAATACTATTCATCATCAACAGCAATCAAATATACTTGCTGGTAATCCACAATATATCAACAATTCTCCTCGAATCAATAATCAACAACCGATTATTCATTCATCAAAACAATCAAATAATAATTATTGTATTCAAAATCAATCAATTCAAGCAAAAATATCACCCACTTTAACGAGTCAAGCTTTAGAAAACATTTCTATTCACAGATCTTCGCCAAAATCTCCTATTCAATATCATTTACCTCGTCATCAATCAATGTTAGTATCGGGAATGGATAAATTTCCAAAAAATTATTATAATGATGATATAAAAGATGATAAACCTAGAAGAAGTACGGGCGATTTCTATAAATCAAATGAAAATTTACCGTCTGGTTCATTAAGATTACAAAGTTTACCAAGTTTGATTCAAAATTCATCAATAAACTCTCGCATATATTTTCCTCCATCTCAATTTAATGGTCAACAAGTTCATGAAGTACAACAATTTAACCAACAATCACATTTACAACAACGTTCTAATTCAGTTCCTTCAAAATCATACACTCCATCTACAGCAAATTTCCAATTTTCACAACAAATTCAACCCGGTCTACCTCCAACTCCCCAATCACAATCAAATCGACAGCAAGAAGACAAGCAAGAACAGAAGCAGCAACAACAACAGCAAATTAAAAAACAATCGCAACAACAACCACAACAACCGCAACATCAACAACCGCTACATCAACAACCTCAACATCAACAACCACATCAACCACAACATCAACAACCACATCAACAACCACATCAACAACCACATCAACAACCACAAAATCAACCACAAAATCAACCGCAATTACAACAACAACAGCAACAGCAACAACAAAAACCACAACAGGTAGTACAGCAGCAGCAGCCAACCTCATTACAGCACCTCGCTCATAGTCAGCAAGCGCAATCTGTTCCACATGTTCAAGTTCCACCTATGCCACAACAATACATGCAAATTCCCATGATGCAACAACGATTTGAGCCACCAGCTTACATAATGCCACAAGCTCCAATGCATATGTATCCTCAAGGTCCACCTGGTCCACCTGGTCCACCAGTACCTGGTCCTCATGTTGGCCAACCAGGCCCAATAGCACCACATCTAATTCCGCCGCAATATCAAATTATGAATGGTCAGCCAGGTCAGCTCTATTATTATCCGCCAATTTACAATCCTGAGTATGTATATCCACCTTACTATCAAGGATTAAATTACGGCGACAATCAAGTGTTGGATAATAAAAGAAGAGTTATCAAAAGAAGAACAAGAACAGGATGTTTAACATGTCGTAAAAGAAGGATTAAATGTGATGAAAGAAAACCAGGATGTTTTAATTGTGAAAGATCTAAGAAAGTTTGCTTAGGTTATGAAAATTCGAAGAATAAAAATAAAAAAAGAAGAAATTCGAGTTTATATTCTAAAGAGGATGATGAGGATGAGTTTGAAGACGAAACTAGCGGGAAAGTTGAAAACCGTGATAATGACGATAATAAAGAAAGGAATAAAACGATATCATCAAATTAAATTTATTGATTAAGTTTATTTGGGTATGTTAAGGAGGAGTGTTTGTTTGGGTGATTTTTTGTATTTTTTTAGGACGATTGTTGCTTTGTATCTATTTGATTTTTAATTTTGCAAAAATATTGATTTTGGAGTTGGTCTTTTGTAATTTAAGGAATACTTTCTCAAATTTTTATTGTAGTAATCAATGTTCTCTTATGAATATAAATGGGGACTGATTCTAGAAAAGGATTCTAAAATTCTAGAATTTGGTGCAAGTCGGTTATCTTTTTTATATTATTTAGTTAATAGATATAATAAACATGATTAAGAATAGCAATCTAAGCTATTCCCTTGTGGTAATCATTTGACCCGATTCAATTTTATATATACTATCTTAATTGAATGATATCAATCAAGATATTTAATCTTACTATTTTGAAGCACAAACGATAATCTCATTTCATTTTTAGGTTATTTCTATTTTTTTTTTCCATTTATTAGTAAATTACTATCACACTTCCTACAATGACGTGTTGTATTGTATTAAATTGAACCAAATTACATTATATTATGAATTCCAATAGATATTTGATAATAAACCTATTTTTATAACATAGTCAAGCTCTATTATTATTCTATTATTCTATTGGGTATAGGTTTTCAATACCCAGCAACAGTCACGTGTCTAAATTTAACAATAATTATTTTTTAATATTTTAAAAAATAATTAAAAGTATCACGCCACTTAACATTTTTAATTAAAAAATAAAAATTCTGATTTGGATAATGTGTTTACTATTGTGTGGGACTTTTAATTACAATAAGAATTTTCAATACAAAACCTTTATTATAAAATTAGTTATAATTTTGAATATACTCTATCTAAAACATATAAAAAATAAATAAAACAACAACATATATATATATATATATATATATATATATATAAGAAATCAGATTTCTCCAACTGTGATATTTTCTAAAATCATAACATTATGTATGAATAAAAAATTTGTTAGTTGATAAAAATTTTTTGGGCTAAAAATTAGCTAAGTTTCTCATGTTCAATTACGTATAGGTACATCTCCATGAAAATTGAAAATTATCAGTATACAATTATAGAATTATTTGATATACCGAAACCATCAATTCGAATAATCCATCAATTAGACTACTACTTAGATAAAGAGAAACTAAAAAAAATGCTATAAATGTTATAGTAAAAAATATTGTTAATTTGATTAATTCTAACAATATTAATATATTTTCCAACTAATATTATTTTTAATTGTTATAAGTATTATGATGATTATTACTTATACTAGATAGTTTATTGTTTCTACAAAGTATTATTGATGAAAATTATTTGGAAAATTGGTTATATGTGGGGCTTTGAACGAAATAGCGCCAGTTGTAGTATTCAACTAAGATTTAAGACCACGAAACTCTGTTCCATAGTTTATAACATACCTCATTCAACCTAGGAACAATAAAAATGTAGGCAAAAGTTAGTACAACAACATTGACAGCAAATGATTTCTTATGGTCCAGGTGCATAAGGACTTTTTCAATAAATTATTGCATCGACTTAAATACTTATACCCTCATGCATTCTTGTGGTTGCCTATGCTTGCTCTTGCTTCGGTCTTGACAATAATCTTTTTTCATCTGGTGAAATCATTTTATTTAGTTATTTTCCAGAGTCTTATAAACTAAATATTATCCTCGATTCTAAAGCAGATAGCTCCCAGACTAGCGGAACCACCGGTTAGTTAATTCCATTTATTTGTAAGTAATGGTAATTCCACAACTCCTTCTTATTATGATTTATTTCTTTCTTTTTAAATACTATTCTTGAAAGTTACATAAAATAACCAATAATGAGTGTAAGTAGTGATGGGAACTCGTGGCGAAAATTACGAGTAACTACAAATATCTTTCTCATCAACTGAAAAAAATTGTAAACGATTGTAGATGGTACTTTGACTATTAATATTATTATATATTATATATTATATATTATTATTATTATCGTTGCTCTTATTTATTAATTAATTATTTTAATAATTTTTTTTTTCAATTTTTTTTCAAAACCTAATAGTCCAAAATTTTTGGGTTCTTTGGTAAATTAATTTGTATTTTGCTAATAAATAAAAAACCTAAATGTTAGTACATAAGAAATAGGCGTATTTTTTCAAACTCATAAGGTCTTGCATGGCTTTTGAAGCGTACCGTTTCAAATATTGACCAAGTAAGCATGGTTGAATTAATAATTCGCTAGATATTCATCTGTATCTCAACATTATATAACTATTCATTTATCTGGTAGAAAATAAAACCCAACATGGTTTTAATAATTCTATATATATTTTTAGCCGCATATAATAGTTTCATCTCCACTTGATTTGATTCTACTATTTGAAAGGCAAAACCTATAAAAGAATAAACCAAAAGTGGCACGTGTTAGGGTTGAGTTATTGATATTTTGAACATCATGTTGATCTCATTTCAGACAGATGAAAATGTGGTATTAAATGGCTTAGTCTACAAAGTAATCTGGTATACACAGTCTCTGCCAAATTTGTATATGATATTGGGCAACGAGTTGCTGGTAGATTTTAATTTGTCATGTCCAAAACCTTCAAGAGTAGAGCAAACTAGATTGAATAGACCAAAATAATGATGGAAAGAAACTAAATCACACCACTTTTATGTATATTAGTCAACTTTTGACTTCAAATTTTTGCGTTTAGTCTTCACTATGATACTACTACAGATCATTGTATAAACCTTGAAGTCAAAAATCTGATTAAGAAGAACTTAAACCGTTTTCGGTAGACTTATATATTTAAACATATAATAAGTCATTTGATAAATAAAGAAATGGTCCAATATAGTAAATCAATGCAATTTTATTTATTAACATTTTTCAAGATATACTATTTTATGACAATTTGAATTTAACCCAGAGTAGATTTTTCATGATATTGTAATATATTGTTATACAAACCATCAACTAACTAGAAATATATTCCAATGTGGTGAACCGCATAGGGATTAGAATCGATTCGAGACTAAATCAATATTAATATTTTGATGTGATTTAAAAAATTCAAGAAACAAAATAATCTTGCAGTTTAGATGATTCTTTCTCTTTATATTTTTAAAAACATTTTCCTTGATGTTCAAATATAGAATAATAATATTTACGAAAAACTCTATTCATATATTCAAATTTTCGAATAATATTTATGAAAAACAGTTTTGTTGATATTCAGATAGTGAATAATAATATTTACAATCCAGATGATAATTGTTGCTATTGATACTATTTTTTTAAATTGGTTTCCATTTGTTTTTCTGAGTTATTATTTTCATGGTGTGATTGCGTGAATAAATTTTGTTTTTGTTGCTAAACGTGAACAATTTCCGCCACCATTCAAATCTACAGAATGCCAAGTACATTTTAACTACATTCGGAGTGAAAATTGAGTTGAGGTTTAAATTTTATTCTCTCTTCATGGTTACCATCATGCAATGTAAACTGTATATAGAAATATAACTAGATTTAAACTAAGAATTGGATTTCTGGTTGTTAAAAATTTAAATATTTCAATCAATTACTATATTAACTAATACAATAAAAAAAAAAGTCTGGCGCTTTTTTTACTGGTCTAAAAGTCCAGAATTTAACCGTTTAAGCAAACAAACAAGCAAACAAAAAAACTAAATATTTTATAGGCTGCAAGATTATGCATGCATTATTATAATAAGTTGTTTTTTATTAATACATCAATCCTGATTACACAGATGTTGGAAAGCCCGGAAAAACTGTTGCTTTTTTATTACAAAGGGAGATTTAAATACTATTTATTCAGATAGCAATATTCGCAAATATCTAATTTATTGGACAAAAAAAGAAAAGGATAAGAAAAGGGAAAGGGAAAGATAAAAAAAATGAAAAAGGTGTTTATGAAAAAGGTGTTTATGAAAAAGGTGTTTATGAAAAAGGTGTTTATGAAAAAGATGATTGACCTCACTTTTATCAAACTAGCAAATTGAATTTGATTTTGATCGAAACTAAACGTGTATCGAATATCTTTGGTGTAGACCAAAGAACCGTTACTTTCGTATATACAAATTTACGTAAGCTGGATTTATTTTTGTGTGAATACTATTAATCCGGACCCTTTTGATACACATCCTAATAAGACTACTTAAGTAAGTATACGTAACGGTATTTACTTCGTAAATTTAAATTTCAGGTAAGGTGTTTGTTTTTGTGTGAATACTATTAATCCGGACCCGTTTGATACACATCCTAATAAGACTACTTAAATAAGTATACGTGACAGTAGTTGTTTACTTAAGTATAGATACTTTACTTAAGTGGAGATACTTTATTTTATAATTGTCACTTTTCTTATCGGAATAAACGTTCCTGTTATCAATAGCAAACAATGATTAGGAATGTTATTCTTTTTCTTTTTTATTTTCTTGGTGGTATCTACTAATTTTGATTAGAGATATTGTCATACACATGGTGGATTATCTTATTTTTTTATTAATGATTCACAAACCAAACTGTGGACACAATGTCATCATAATCTGGTTATCATGTCAAAAAAAAAAAAGAAAGTAGATGATTTCTCGCATCTAATTATTGTAAAGGATTAATAACCCGATACCCAGTCCAGTGAATCCAACACTGACGCTTATAAATGCAACTATGTACCAAATAGTTTAGTCTTACCAATTTACCGAAATATCCATAACGAACTGCATCAAAATCGAACTAACAAGTATGACAATTGCATTCGTATTTCATATTAATATTCATACAAACAAATTCGTATTTCATGACAATGTTCATACATTTACCATTCGTATTTCATGGCAATATGTTGCTAACATTTTCTAATTTTTCCGTTTTAGTTTTGTAATCGTAATTTTCATTCATATTTTTCCATTTTTAGTTTTCTAATCGTAGTTTTCATTCGTATGTTTCGTGATTATGTTTGTGATTATGTTTGTGATTATGTTTGTAATTATGTTTGTAATTGTATTTCTTGGAATCTGGTGTACCTGCGGTTCAGTCACCACGTCGACATTGACATCGATTGCTAATGTGGTTAGTGCTCGTTACTGGTTAGAATCGTCTCAATCGGTTTCTATTGGCAAAAATCAATTTATATAGGCGACAATCAATTTCCTTTGGTCCTAAGCAAAATGACAGAAAATGATTAATCACAAGCAAATGTAGGGCAGAAGTGGCAAATAAAAGAAAAGACAAAAAAAAAAAGCAATTGATACCATTGGCTGTTTACTTATGTAGAGTCATGTAGTCAATCTCGATAGATTATTAACAATTTTTGGTGGTTTATTATTAACAATCAATTTGAGTGTCTTTATAATTTTCATTTTTTTTTTTAATTTCTTTTTTTTTCGATTGTTAGCTTTGAAAAACAAAATTAATCATTGACTCAACAGTTATATAGTTTTCTTATCAATAACAAGTTATAGACCGTTGTTCTCATAGGTGTATACACATATACACATAAACAAACATATACTCATATACTCACAAATATATCTATATATATCTATATATATCTATATATATTATATAATCACATTTATTTATTCCCACATTTAGATATACATCCATATATACATATACATATCTATATGTATATTTGATTTGTATTCAATCGTTTCAAAGATGATGAAAGCAAGAAATGTTGCTGTGGTTGGATCAAGGTCTGTGGGTAAGTCATCGATGGCGGTTAGATATGTTGATGACCATTTTATTGAATCATATTATCCAACAATAGAGAATCAGTTTTCAAAATCAATAACTTATAAGAATCAACAGTACAATATCGAAATTTTAGATACTGCGGGGCAAGATGAATTTTCAATTTTGAATGATAAACATGTTATTGGAATTCATGGTTATTTATTAGTTTATTCAGTCACATCTCGACAATCATTTGAACTAATTGAAATTATTCGAGATAAGATTTTGAATTCGATTGGAATGGATACTATACCCATGGTTCTTGTTGGTAATAAATGTGATTTGAACTCACAAAGACAAGTGGAATTTAATGATGGAAAAAAATTAGCCGATTCTTTTGGTTGTAAATTTTTTGAAACTAGTGTCAAGGATAATATCAATATAAATCAATCTTTTGAAGCTTTAATCGATAAGATTGAAAAATTCCATAACCCAGTGGTTGAAAAGAATGACAAATGTTCAATTGTATGATAACCAAAAGATTTTTGAGTTTAAGATACATATTCAATTGTATGATAAACAAAATGATTTTTGAATTTAAAATACATATTCATTTGTATGATAAACAAGAAGATTTTTGAGTTTAAGATACATATTCAATTGTATGATAAACAAGAGGATCTTCAAGTTTAAAATACATACTTAATTGTATGAGAAACAAGAATATCTTTTGGTTTACGATATATATTCATTTGTATGATAAGAGTTACGATATATTCAATGTAAAGAAAAAAAATATTTACAACCCCTAAAATTAACAAAAAAATTGAAAAAGAACCAAAAAAACATATACCTATCTATCCCAAGTTTCATTATATACTATAATGGAAATTTCACGAAGGTTCAATTCACGAGTGTAATGAATCTCACTCAAAAGCATCACTGATTTGGAAGTTTAGAGTATACTTCATCAGTTCCTTTTATGATTATCAATTGTATTGGCATTTTTTATTCAAATTTGAAATTTTATTATTTGAGTTTTATATTCAATGGTGAATTATGTGTTTAAAGATTTATTTGAAGTTTCAAGTAGACAAATATATTTATCGTTTAATTATTTCAAATTGTAAAAATGACTACCAAACAAAAGTTTTCATTACTTACTATCAAAAAGCTCATTACAACTCTCAGGTGTTTTAATCTCGAAACTTGTTTTCCTCTAATAATTTCTACGTTTTTATACACTCAACCATGTCCAATAGTTTCTTCTACGTTTTTCATAAACTCAAATTTGTCCTGGAGTATCTTCTTCGTGTTTTATAGTCAACTTTATTAACCATCCTTACAACTTAAACATTTCTTCAACATTTCTTTAACATTTTTAACATTTCTTTAACATTTCCTTAGCTTTTCTTTAACATTTCTTTAGCTTTTCTTTAGCTTTTCTATACCTTTTCTTCGACATTTCTTTAACATTTCTTTAGCTTTTCTTTAAATTTTCTTTAGCTTTTTACATTTCCTACTCAATAAATCTTTTTCTACTCATCTTTGGTAGACAATTGAAGTTTTGATTTATCGTTTACATCTACAAAGATTCTGGTTACAATCTAAGCCACTAAAAATTGAATACTTGATCGGTAGATCTTTTTTAGTTCTTTATGACCATGGGAACAGAAAAGGGTAAAACCAAGGATCACCCAGGCCCCGTCTACTCTGAGGATGGCATCCCTTATGATTATATTATTATAATCGATTCAGGTTCTACGGGATCAAGAGTATTTGTTTACAACTGGTTAAATCCATACCATGTATTGGAGAAAACCAAGGTTTTTTCAAATTTGAAGACCTTGAACTTACGTTTGGTTCGACTGTTTGACACAGAAGAAAAGGATGATCAAGAGGAAGATGATCAAGAAAAAAATGAACAAGAAGACATAGACGAAGAATCTGGTCAAGATGCTGATAATGAAGACGATGGTGAAGATGTTCACCAACATCAAAATTCTGTCAACAAACAAGTTGAAAACAATCTTTCCCTGGCGAATATGAATGAATCAGGATCAGAAAACTCTTTGCTGAATCATCTCCCAAAAATATTTCTGAGTAGAAAATGGCATAGAAAGGTAAAACCAGGATTATCTTCATTCAAGTCAAGTCCTCATAAGATTGGCAAAGCACACTTAAAGCACCTTTTGTCCTTAGCTGCTAATGTGGTTCCCAAATCTCAACATTATCGTACACCAATCTTTTTACATTCAACAGCAGGTATGCGATTATTAACTCCAACTGAGCAGTCTATTTTACTTGATAATGTTTGCTCTTATTTTACTCAAAAATCTGATTTTTTCATGCCTGATTGTCCATCTCATGTTAACGTAATTGACGGTTCAGTCGAAGGCATATACGGCTGGTTATCGATAAATTATATGAAAGAAAGTTTCGATCATCCTGAAAATCATCAACATGGTAAAAATCATACTACCTACGGTCTTCTAGATATGGGTGGAGCTTCTACTCAAGTTGTTTTTCAACCTAATTCGACTGAAATACAAGAGCACCAAAATAATTTATTTGATATTTTGTTGTATCATACGCCTCATTTGAATGGAGCAAATTACTCCCCTCCAAAACATCTTTCAGTTTCTGTTTACTCGGATTCCTTTTTGGGATTTGGTATGTATCAAGCTCATACAAGATTTTTGACCTCTTTAGTTGATGAATATCAACGAAATCATCCAGAATCAAAAATCACGGCTCCCATAGTTGATCCTTGTTTGCCCAAAGGTTATACTTATAAAGCGAAAGTATTGGATTTTCTGGTTGATTTTGTAGGCGAAAGCAATTTCAAAAAGTGTTTGACTAAAATTTTTCCAGTACTAGCCAATAGTACGCATAACACTAATTCAAATCAAGCTAGTGGTAACTGTCAACAGTTTAGCGAAGAGAATGATGTTAGCTCGTGTTTATTAAATGATTTAATTCCAGCATTTGATTTTGATATTAATCATTTTATTGGAGTCAGTGGATATTGGGATTCAGTGCAAAGTTTAATGTCCTATAGCAAATCTGATAAAGAAAAAAGAACCACCATTGTCAATAAAATACGGAATAATCTTGCCCCAAACAATTATGATTATCAATTTATGTATAATGAAACTGCCAAACTATGCGGTCTTTCATTCAGTTCCTTGTTAGAGATAAATGAAAGAAAACCAAAACACAGAAGATTGAAAGAAGAAGAATTGGCTGAGCTTTGTTTCAAATCTTCTTGGATATTGAACTTTTTACATATAGGTTTAGGATTTCCTAGGTTTGGTATCGACGAGTTGCACAATAAAGAAAATGACTTTATATCCTTGCAATTAGTAGAGGAATTAGGTGGGTCTGCGTTTTCATGGACTTTGGGGAGAGCTTTGCTTTACGCAAATGACGAATACATACAAGCTTATAATAATTATACAAATAACTTACCTGACGAAAATCGAATTAGTTTGAAAAGACCGGGATTTAGCCATTCAGCTTCAAAGAGTATTTATAGATTTGGTGCTGAACAAAAAAACATTCCATCGAGACCTCAATTCATTGAGAATCGAGAAGATGCATCATATAACTACTACGAGTATGAAATATCGAACGATGATTATAAGCAGCTTCTGAAATGGGATCTTGAACCGCATAGGTGGTTTGGTTTTGGGATGTTTTTTATTATGATTGGTTTTATAGCATGGTTAATGGTGGGAAGCTCCAGAAGATCGCTTTTCGTCACTTCTGTGAAAGAGAAAGTTTTGCACCTTTATGATAGAATCACTCATAAAATGGGAAGAAAACGAAATACAAGATACATTATTGTCGATAACCCAGATGATGCTTATTTAGAATCTGGACTCGAACTTGATAACATCCGTAACTCAGAAGATAATTTCAAAATAGACACTGATGACGAAACAATATAAGCCATCCCTTTCATTCAATTTTCTTAAACTATTGTATTCATGATTTATCTACAAGTTTTGTACTTCCCAAAGCATAAAGTACCATTGACACCACCGAACCCAAAAGAATTACATAATGCATAGTTAACATCGGTGACCTTTTTCACATTTGGAACATAATCAAAACGAGAAAATTTTGAATATTCGTCATCTTGATGTTTACCAATTTCCTTCAAATTCAAAGTTGGAGGTATAGTAGACTCGTGAATTGCTTTGATGGTGAAGATTGATTCCACGGCACCAGCAGCTCCTAACAAATGACCAATTGAAGATTTTGTAGACGATATATTTAATTTAGATTTGTCACTGTCACCAATTAGCCTATTGATAGCATTATTCTCTGCACGGTCCCCAATAATAGTTGATGTTGCATGAGCATTAATGTAGTCAATTTGAGACGGATCAATTTTTGCCCTCTGTAATGACATTTTCATTGATTTATAGGCACCATCGCCATCTTCTAGTGGTGCCGTAATATGATGAGCATCTCCAGATAATCCATAACCTAATACTTCCGCATAAATGTCATTCTCTGTCAATCCTCTGGCCAAAGCATGGTCCAACCGTTCAAGAATAAGAACACCACTACCTTCACTTAATACAAATCCGTTACGATTTGAATCAAATGGTCTGGATGCTTCTTGAGGATTTTCATTAAATTCTGTAGCAACTGATCGAGCTCTAGCGAATCCAGACAAAGCCAAAGGATGAATTGAAGCTTCAGTACCCCCACAAACCATTACATCGGCATAATCATTTTTGATAAAATTGTAAGCATCACCAATAGAATGAAGACCAGTGGCACACGCTGTTGCTACTGAATGAAGCGGGCCCTGTAATCCATATTTTATTGATATGTTCCCAGCAGCCATATTAGTTAATAATTTTGGAATAAATAATGGTTGAACTTTTCTATAGCCGAATCGATTGAAATTAACTGCATTATCATATATATCCTGAAATGAACCAATTCCACTCCCAATAGCTACTCCAGTTTTTTCTCGATTACATTCAACTTCATCTTTATCATTAAGTAACTTTGCATCATTCAATGCCTCTTTGGCAGAGACCATGGCGTATTGAGCAAATAAAGCTAATCTTCTTGATTCAGATTTATCAAAGTGATCTTCACTATCCCAGCAATCATCTTCAATTGAACCATTTGGTACCTTACCAATTACTTTAGATGGTATTTTATCCCATCCCAGAGATTCATAGTCAGGTAATATTGATGTCGATACCAAACCACTTTTTGAAGCTATCAAGTTTTTCCACACAGCCCTAGTTCCAACCCCTAATGGAGTCACCAAACCAATTCCAGTTACTACAACTCGATTAGCCATAAAATTTCATCAACTCTGTCTACATATTTTTGTTTGGTGCGCTTACACTATGCAAATACTATTTACCTATGTAATAGTTAAGAGTTGTTGAAATAGGACTCCAACACCTCTAGATAACAATTCAATCTCTTCTCGTCTCCAACAATGAAGTTATGAACATCTTCTACTAAAGACTCTCGAAAGTTCATCATATTAATAAGAAATAACCAATTTTCCATGAAATCCCTAGGGTTTTGTTTGATTTCATTCAAAACTTGTAAATAGTCTTGTTTACTTAATCCAGAAAATTGTTGTGACTTCAAATATGTTTGTAGCTTTAATTTCTTGAGATTAACATTTGAATCATACTTGTGGGATTTCTTCATTTGTTTTTCTTCAATTGAAAAATCAGTTAAAAATGTACGAAATGTAATATAAATTGTTTGTTTATCATTGCTATTCAATTCAATTTTCAGCATCTCCAAATAATATTTGTTCAAAAATTGTTCATAATATAGTTTCTTAACTTCAGGTTTGTATTTCTGTAAAAAAATCAAGTAATTCAATTTCTTCGTAGGAAATTTTTTGGCTACTTCAATTTCTTCTTCTAGGGTAGTTTCTTCAACATTAGACTGATTTTTACTTTTTGCTAAACACCAATCGTTGAATAATTGTTCTCGTTCATGTGGATTGTCAACTGAATAATATTCTGGAAATGTAACTAATTCTTGAATTAATTCTTCTTCAATCAAGTTCCAAGGTTCATAAATAGAAATTTTAGATTCCAATTTATCCAACAAAGCAAGGAAATCAGCGTTTTTATTTGAACTATCATCAAAATGATATTCAAGATTCTCAACGTTTTTTGATTCATCGTCTTTAACATCACCATCTTGAACCACGTCTTCATCCTCAGTTTCATCTTCACTTGAAGAATAACCTGTAATCAAACCAGGTGTCTCTTTTAAATTATCTTTCAATAAACCTTCCTCTTGTAGTAATTGTTTGATGATATTATTTGATTCTCCGTGATCTAGATCAATGGTATCATCAATTGGTTCATCACTTTCAAACGATTCTTCAACTTTTTCAGCGACTTGAGGATTTTCGATTATAATCTTCTTGTCTGTCTCCAATTTTCCAGTGACAACTTGGTTTGATTTCAGATTCTGATCTGATTTCTCCATGTTTTTCAAATAATAGTCATCGATACCTTTTAAGCCATTATTCTTTGCTATCAATATAGCTACTTGATTAAAATCAATTGATTTTATAAATTCATCCTTATCGATATCACTAAAGTTTTGGAATATGTCTGATAATTGCCAATATGAAACTTGTTCTTTGAAATTGTAATAAAAATGGTATTGTTTTGAAGTTAAAATTATATACCATTGGTCATCATATGGTATTTTATACTGGAATTTGGCATAGCCAACTTTATTCATAGAGTAGTAACAGTATAAATTAACCTAGATAAAGTTAATCTCTAGTGCAATTTTTAACTATCATCAAGCTTATGCGGCTCGTAGTAGCTCTTCGGTACTAGTGGTGGTGTATTCTCTGCCCACAAAATTAAGTTAGAATTCAATTCTTATAACCTATAGGAACATACAAAAAACTCTATTGATACCATTTGTTGTATCTAATGTTTATGTCTTGTTTCATATTTGAGCACGATATAGCAAAAACTATTTCAAATCAACGAAATTTTGTGATTGGACTTATAATGATTTTTTGCAACCTAAAACTAAGGTCAGAAGCATTATATATTGATTGTTCAGGATTAAATAGTTAGAATCATCATATATTGATTGTTCAGGATTAAATAGTTAGAATCATCAAATATTGATTGTTTAGGATTGAATAGCGTTAAATAAGCTAGTCCACTAGTTTAGAGACTGATTATTATTATTGCTCCGATTTCATAAGGTTTCTTTTGCCTTGTAACAGAAGACATTTAGAATAAGTGATAGCTGATAGAAGTTTAGTGTCAAGATTGGTATTTTTTAGTTGGCCATACAAAAAATAGTTCTTATAGAAATGATTGCAATGGTAGGTGAACTAGAAAGAATTAAAATAAACTATATCCAATCTAGAATTTATGTAATATCCATTAAATTTTGTCAAAATATAAAAGGTGCAATTTCTTATCATAGCAAATATTAACGAGGAAATTACCCTGTGAGTAATTTTATTTCTATTTTCTGTTTCTATGTTCTATTTTTATGTTCTTATTGCTTCGTTTTACTTAACTTTGTATTTATAGAAGTTGAATCAAATGTGGGCTTTTTTTTTTTATTTTGATGAACATTTTTTGCAGACAAATTAAACAAGTTACCCTTGAAATGGACTTTAACATTGATAATGACAATACCCAGCTAATATTTATTGAAGGGAATCAGAAATTAGTGACATATAAAATGCAATAAAACAAATTTTTTCAAGCAAGAAGTAAATATCTGAAACCATAATGATCAATATTATTGTCCAATTATTGTTAGTTCAAACTTTTTTAAATTATAATTTCTAATAGTTCAAGCCACTTTTATTATAAAATTGTGATTTACTAGTCTGATCAGAACCGAATTCATTCACATCTGTCATTTCAACGTATTGATCAATCAATACGTTGGTATTCGAATCAAATTCAAAGTCGAGTTAACATACAAAGTGTATAGAGGAAATCTATTGACCAAGAAGTTAATAGAAAAGAAGATGCCTTAGATATAGTGTAAGTGGCTTTGCTAACAAGTAAGCTACTAAACAAAAAGATGCCTTAGACTACTAAACAAAAAGATCCCTTAGACTACTAAACAAAAAGATCCCTTAGACTACTAAACAAAAAGATCCCTTAGACTACTTTTGAATATGTATATGTGATATAACGCCAGATAAATAAATGCATTAGCCAATGTAAGAAACCTCTATAACTAAAATTATTAATATTATTAATATTGAGACTATTAACTTAATAGTTTAAATGATGTCAGCTTTAGTTTGGATTAAGACCATTTTTTTAGTGTTACCACAAAATAACATGGCAAAATACATACAACTATGATAATGTCTGACTTACAGTTATATACACTTACAGTTTGACATACAGTTATATACACTTACAGTTTTATAGACTTACAGTTTTATAGACTTACAGTTATATAGACTTACAGTTATATAGACTTACAGTTTGACATACAGTTTTATAGACATACAGTTTTATAGACATACAGTTTTATAGACATACAGTTTTATAGACATACAGTTTTATAGACATACAGTTTTATAGACATACAGTTTTATAGACATACAGTTTTATAGACATACAGTTTTATAGACTTACAGTTTTCTATATCTTAGTTACCGTTTATAGACTTAGTTTTCCCATGTCTGGCATATAGTTATAGACTGGAGGTTTCTTTTTATGTAAAGTGATACAAAAGCGGAGTTTAGCCCCAGATAAACTTCCTATTGGTTGAATATTGATTACAGTTTAAATTCAAACCAGCAAGTTGTCATGACTCCATAAAATTACCTACATAAACCACAATTAACATTTATGAGTATTAAAGGTAGTAATAGTAATAGTAATAATAATAGTGATAGTAATAGTAATGGGGATAGTATTGATAATGGTATTGAGCAATGGTGAAATATGACAGAGTATTTTCAAGGATATAGTTCCCCACATTTTGACACAATGCCGTTGGCTACAATTTTCGATTAGATTGCAAATTCAGATGTCATGGAACAATTAATCATTACACTCCCCTCTTTTGTGACTTTTCCCCTCTTTCATAGGAATAACCAATAACGATTACGAGTTGTAGAAGAATAAACGAATAATAGACAATAAAACTGACCAAGTAACAAGCGTAAAACTCAGAAGGAACAACAATAAAACTGACCAAGTAACAAGCGTAAAACTCAGAAGGAACAACAATAAAACAATTAAAGGAGTAGAATAAACAAAAAAATGATTAGTATTCTGAATAAATAAATAAATAAATAAAATAATAAATAAATAATTTTTAATAAATAAATAAATAATATGTAATAAATAAATAAATAATATGTAATAAATAAATAAATAAATAAAATGAATGAATAAATGGATGAATAAATGGATGGATAAATAAATAAATAAATAAATGAATGAATAGATAATAGATAATTTAAGTAATATTTAAATAAAAAATGAATTTAATACTAGGTTTTTTTAGTAATAAATTAAATAATATTTGCCAGCAAATATTATTTAACTTTGTTATAAATAAAAACTTTTAATTCCATCATTCTTTATCTAAGCAATGATAATAATAAGTCAAGTAAATCAATTTTGTTTTCGTTTCCTTTTTTTTGTTTTTTATTTGTGTTTATTCTTTTTGATGTTGCATTTTTTTTCTCCTTTTCATATTCATCTTTTCTTTTTTGCCTTTGCCTTTAGCAAAAAATCGATAATTAAATCCCCGCTTTTACCTAATAATATATCAACTCTAGATAACTTTAAGGTAGTTAAAATAACATTGACCTTGAATTCATCATGATTATATCCACCTTTTGACCTAACCTAACCTGACCTGACCTAACCTAATTAACGTAACTTACGCACATTCACACACCCACTCCCACAAACACCCACATACCCTCACAAACACCCGCATCCTAAACTGGGTATATCCATCAAAGTATATCTGTTTAATTGACCTCGGGGATATTCCCAATTATATTTGTTTGTACCAATTGTATTCATTGACCGTCAAACAAACAAATAAGTAAGTAAATAAATATAAATAAATAAATCAATAAATAAATAATCAATAATCAATAATCAATAATCAATAATCAATAATCAATAATCAATAATCAATAATCAATAATCAATAATCAATAATCAATAATCAATAATCAATAATCAATAAAACATTGAATTAACTGACTAGCATGTTTACACTCATTTTCATTTTTCTTATTTCATCATAATCTTTTTCTTTACGTTTATTCTTTCTAATTCTTTCAACTGCTAATTCACTTCCTTGATGTAAATTTTTAGCATGTCTCAATAATAAATCCCGTCTCAGAAATGGTCGTTTACATATTCCACAGCAAAACGGTTTTAATTTATTATGAGTAGATTGAGTATGTCTAGTTAAATGTTCTTCTCTAGTGAATGCTCGATTACATTCTTTACAATTAAATATTCTCGGATTTCCTGAGGCTGTTTTACTACCAAAATTTGACATTTTTGTCTTAATTAAACTTATAACAATTGTTATCTTTTATTGTTTATAATGTAGTTATTGACATGTCGCTCGATATATATATTATTTAGTGGGGATGAGATGATTTGTCACACCCCCCCAATCGGCTACAACGCCTATCCCCACTTTTCCGGGGTTACTTTTCGGAGCCGAGACATTGTTTATTTAACAAACAAGATATTGGTAACTTTAATCAAAAATAAATCGTCTGATTTTTAATTGATAAAACCATCAGTTTCTAACTTTTTATAATGATTTATTAGTCATGTTTCAAGATGACAATTTTTATCATTTCTATTGGTTTTTGACTATCCACAAAAAAAAAAAAATTGAATTTTCATTAATTTCTTTTTATATGCAATAATGATTATTTATGTAAGTGGAGTGAATCAAAGGTGAAGGTGTAGCAAACAAAAGTTTGTAGTAATAAGTTACCACAATCTAAGTGTTGGGTGTTGATTCTATAAATCTTTACTGGATATAAATGATATATATGTTTTGTTTTTACGTTTGAATTTATTCTATTTGTGTGTCCATTGTATATATATACATGTATATGTATACATATTAATATACTCTTTTTTTAAGGTTTGCAGCCTGTTTCTGGAGGTTGACTCCTATTTCAACACCTACGTCCGGAACAATTCACCACTTTGGTGGGGAAAATTCCTTCATAAAGCAATTGTTACTAGAACAGCCTTTAGTTTCAATACATCGTTAAAACTTTGAATTTCATTGCAATCAAAGGAAGATCAAAATTAAAAATTAAAAAAAAAAAATTATACATACACAATAGGATCAATTCTAAATTTAGCAATAATAAAACCAGACTGACGTGTAGAGAGAGAGAGAGAGATAGAGAGAGAGAAAGAGAGAGAGAAAGAAAGGGAGGGAGAGAGAGAAAGAGAGAGAGAAAGAGAAAGAGAAAGAGAGAAAGAAAGGCTCAGTTTCACTGTCTCTGTTAGAATTTTGTGACTACCTAGTCATTGAATCATGTTTCTATACATGTATGGTTGTTTCATTCAAAAAACTGAAAAATGGTTTTAATCATCCAAAGGGTATGGGGGTGGAATTGTTAAACATTTTGCGATCGTGAAGGATCTGTAGTGAACACAAATTAGAAATAAAGAAGTGTATCAATCATCAATGTCAACTACATACTTTTTTCAAAATCTAAAATTTAGTACTTGTAACCTTAGGAAACCAAAACAATAAAAAGTTCTAACTGAATGCTAGTGCTTATCGTCTTGAATTCTAACTAAATGCTAGTGCTTATCGTCTTGAATTTATACTAAAAAAACAGTACCTACATCTACATTTATCCACCAATCACTATTTGGTGATTAGTTTTAATTTACAGCAAAAATAGAATCATGAATAAACCAAGTAGAACTTGTGTTTATCATCATTTTGAGACAACAATGAATAAATAAATATATTTGAAAAAAATCATTTTCATCTTTGACTGTTTTGACTGTTTTTTCAAATTGAATTAACAATACCTAAACAAAAAAGAAAATGAAAACATAAAAATTATCTTTCATTAATGATAATTACACGTACTAGCAATCATGATTTTTTTTTATACTTACTGTTGATTTAAAAGATTAGATAAAATCCTAGATTTGGGGTGGCTTTGCAAAACCAATTTTGACAATACTATCCATTCCAGACACCCGAATTTTTAATTGTAAAAAGGTATGGTCTAATAGTTGTTAATCTTTCATTCAAAATTAATCGTGTTTTGAATTTGACAACTCGTTTGAACCTTTTACCCAGGAATTCCTATCTTAATAGTATTATTGTGCTTTTCTATTACCCCTAGATGTATATGATTCAACGAAGGTTGCCAAACCTGACATCATATTCATGACACATTATCAAAGCAATCTACTATCAATTTCGACTGTTGCACCGAATTGTGGCTCATTCCATGTGTACGTGATTACCCGTTACTGTAAGTCATCTCTCCTTGCCCACTTTAACCTTATTTAAAAAAGTAAATAATAAATGCAAAAAGTAAAATTACATATTTAACTCCGTCAAGTCTATCACGTTTTCACTCTCATTCTCTTTAATTCTCTTTTATTCTCTCTCATTCTCCCATCACTCTCACCCACTCACTCATTCACTCACTCGATTTAAACCCAATGTTGCTCTAGCCATGTGTTCTATGCTAAGACATCCTGTTTTGATAAGCTTTCGTATCGTCATTTCTCATTAATTTGAAGCATATCATTGGTTAGTCTCTGATGGATCTTAAAAAATATTTTTAGGATTTAATGCATAATATAATTATTTTTTATGTAAAAGTATAAACGTCATTTTCACATACCAATAACCGAGTTCCCTATATGGTTGTAATGAAAGAGAATTTGAACTAAATTATAATACTTTTAAACCCTATAGCTTTCTATTCATCTATTTCAAATACGAGAAATAATTGGCGAGATTTTTTTCTAATGTAGTTAAAAAAATATCTGGATTCTCTTTACTAACAATAATTTGTTTTAACAAATCTAAAGAAAAAAAAAAAAAAATTTTGCAACAAAACAAAAATAGAATTAATATATTTATTAATTTGTGAGCGTCTCTTGGATGTTTGTTTGAAAGTTTGTTTTAAAACTATTGGCATGTTTCAAGCCCTATGTATGAATTAAGTATTAAGAGGCGAAATATATGGGTTAATCCAGTCGATACTATTGTATAATTTTAATATTGATTTAATTTGCCAAAAATAAGCCAAACTGGTTGTGTGTAAGTTTATCTTTCAATCTTGATTACAATCTACTCTCCATTCGATTTGTTGCTTGATTCTTTAGACTTAAAAAGATCAACTCAAAGCCCTGAATGTAGTATTAGTAGTAGTTTTTTTAAAAAGATCAAATTGTAGATAAAGTTTCTGTTAGTACTATTTCACCGAATACTTTGAACAAATAGAGTAGTAATACCATTTTGCTATATGACTTTAATAATGTAGATTATTTAATAAATATATTATAAAAATACCCGATTAACTCTATTTAACTCAAAAAACTAATACAATAATCATTGTCACATCTCAACTTCATTAAGGTTTATTAGTTTTCAAGTAAGTAAAAATTGAACTGACGTCCTTTTAACGTTTGATAAAGGTGGTAATAGTTTCTTATCTAATGAATCTAATGAAGGTAATCTATGTTGGTATACCGGGTTAAAAACAGTATTATTTGCTTGTAAAGGCGATTCTCTTCTAGAACTATCAGCACTATTATAACCACGATGGGAATAGTCGTCTTCAAGTTTAACTGAATTAGTATCTATTTGATATGAACAATCAAGATTTAAACTAGTATCGCTTCTTCTCTTTGGTTTCGTGGGGTCTTCGTAACCTAAACATTTTTTTTTCGATTTTTCACAATTTGAACAACCTGGTTTACGTTCATCACATTTAATATGACGTTTGCGACAAGTTAAACATCCAGTACGAGTTCTCTTTTTAATTATTTTTTGTTTGAACGGACCAGGTTTCTCATAAGTTCTTGGAATATTATGTATTACTATTGGATGGTAATATTGAACTTGAGGATTATATATTTGTTGATGAGGATGAGATTGGTGCTGTTGTAGTGGTTGTTGTTGGAGGAGTTGTTGTGGCTGCTGCTGAAGGAGCTGGGGGTGGTTGAGGAGCTGATGGTGGACTTGGGGTTGTTGGGGTTGTTGGAGTTGTTGGTGATCTAGCTGCTGATGGAGATTATTGTATATTGGTGGAGTATAGATATGCTGCTGATTATAAATTGGAGGAGGACATGATTGTGGATCATAATAATAATAATTTGGCTGATGAAACATTGATCTACAATTTTTTATTGGTACCCAAACCGAAATAGATGTATTTCTTAAAATGAATCGATTGGTTTATTCTAGTTAAAGATTCCAGTTGTTATAAAGAATTGCTGATATCGCCACTTTATATTTGAATATTCAAAAGATTTTGACAATAATCCTCAAATAAATAAAAAAAAGGGAGGTTTTCAAGGACAACAAGCACAATAGATAATGTATTTAAACAAAGTAACCAAAAATTGCTATTAACAACTTTACAAAATATTTTTTAATGCCGATGTGACATACATGACATCTGATTCCAAATATGCACTAACCATTATACTTTTGAAAATGTGCCAAATAAGTTTTTTGTTAATATGCAATACCTTAGTTAAATCTACCAGTAACAAAAGATGCAGTCTTAAATCCAAATGCAGTAAAAGATAAAAAAAAAGCTTGTTTTTGGGGGATATTAAGACTATAATTTACAAAAACAATACAAATCAAGATTAATATTCAATTCCTGTTATTCCGATAATGTTTTCGTGTGTATAAGTATAAGCAATATAAACCGTGGTAAGATTGAGAAAATCTTTGGTTATAGAAGATTAACTTACGAGTAAGATCTGTGATGTTGACCGGCTCGGCTAAATTTAGTGGTGAGAATTTTATGCTCTAAGGTAATATTGTAACTAGGAGTAATTCATAGCCTGCATCAATAAACAAATATGCAAGAATAGGATAAACCAAATTTGGATGAATAAATAACAAATTATGATCCCACTATTGAAAAAAATAAAACAAATAAAAAATATATAAAAAAAAAAGACAATAGCGATTAGTCATCAACTTTAGAACAATAGGAAACCAACATACATGTTGAGGCGACACTTGAGACGCCTTTATCAATTTTATGATTTAGATATTAAAATGAAGAAGTAGAAAAGATTTATTCTTGGTTTTTTATAATAGTAAGTGTAGTTGCTAAAACTACTTGATCTTAAAAATAATCCAAGAAAAATATATTGGTTATTATTGGTGTGAGAATGGTTTGATAACTAAGAAATAGAATTAGACTGATCTACGGCTTTGAAAGAACGATTAAAAATATTCCTCCCATTTGATGATTTTGAAGGAGTCAATTTTCAAACTATCCAACAATATATTACAAAACAATAGAACTTAAAAAGTCTAAACAAATATACCTAAAGTGATACAACAACAATAAAAAGATAAAAATTTAATTTAAGTATGTATATACTTTTAATTATATAATTATTTAATTATATATATATATATGTAAATAGCTATCTAAATTTATGTGTGTATCTATGGATTTGCTAGTTTAGTAACCAAGAAACGCCAAGACGAAAGATAAAAAACTACGCCACATGATGTTTTTTTTTTTTTTTTTTTCAATAATTCTTTGAGTAAAGTAAAATCGATGATATCATCATTTGAGAGATTTCAACAATATGGGATTTGAATTAATTACAAAACTAGATAAACACAAAAACCTGATCTTCAGGTTGACGGAAAATAAAAAAGTTTTAGAAAACACAATATGAAAAATAAAATCCAAAAAATAAAAAATAAGGAGAGTATTGAAAATAATAAAAACAAATTATAAAAAATAATTATAATAATAGCAAAAAAGAAAAAGTTAACTAATGATATATCAAACTCAACCATTTTTATTTCATCATTTCTTTTCTTCTTCTTGTTGCTTCTAAATTTTTTCTTTGTTACTCTTTTTCATTTGTTTGTGAGATTGATTGTTTGCTTATGATTCTGAATCTGATTCAACATATTTTCACTCTGTTGATGTAATTTTTTTTTTTTTTTTTTTTTTTTATGTACCATGGAAATAATTTTTTAAATAATTATTTCTTGTGATCAGATGATAATTTCTTGGTTATAATCTAAATTGCTGGATTTCTCCTTCGTCCTCATACCATAATTCATACTACGCGTGGACAACAATAAGTGAGGTGTCAAGTAGCCACATAAATAGCTTTCCCGAACTAACCAATGGTAACAACCAATAGTAAAAATCCTACAACATAGTCCATATACAATAACCTTAATATTGGGCAAAGCCACCTTTGCAGATTTTGACATAGATAAAAATTTTACTCATCACTCAAACTTTAAAATGATATTCCCCAACTAACTAGCTAGCTAACTATAGAACAGGAGCCAAGATGCTGTTGATGATTGATCCTTTGGCACTTCGTTTAACTTACTTCGCCTAAACTTAACAGTTGAACGTGGCAACCATAGCTCAACCTAAGTTTCAAACCTTAATTTGGTAAAAATATAAACGAAAACCACTCGGAAACAATCTCAGATATCCGATATTTAAAAATAGACACACAGACAAACAGACACACAGACAAACAGACACACAGACAAACAGACACACAAACACACAAACACACAGACACATAGACACAGAACACACTATTACACAACACACAGTCACACAATCACGATGCTAACAGAAAAATGAAATATTTATGTGGATGCCAAGGCGCTTTTTCTTGGGAAGGTCTTATTCTCCATCTCCTTGAGTCATTGTCCTTTGGTTCAACAATATCCATGCCTTCTACAATAATTGTAAGCAATTAAGTCATTGTTCATGCTGATATTATATTATACTAATAGAATACTCCTCACCCTAGAGAATTTTTCCTGTATATGATGTTGCCTTCAAAAATATAAGTACAAACGTCATTAAACCGCACTGAATGCTTGGCACTCTGGAAAAATCCGATAAGAGTTTTTTTTTTTTTTCTATTTTTTTTTTGTGTCGAAAACAATTGTCATAAATTGTCGAAAGTTTTGACATTGTTTAAACCGGACAATGTGCAGGACGCTCGATAACGATCATTCTTGCAACCAAAGAAACATATTCCTGTTTACAAGTTTGAGTTTAGTTTAAGACAACAGGGGTGCTTATATAGGTAGGTATTGGGTATGTCTGATAGTAACCGCGATGCTAGCGATACGTTTCTATCGCGAGTGTTTGGTTTGCATTCGATTTACAATCAATTGGAGGATAACTATCAGTTCTATGATCCTGAGTCTGATAGTGTGGTAACTGGGTTACAACAGGAGACGCTACTGGTGGATGATGAAGAGAAACACCAGCAGCATAACCAGAAGTGGCAATTACATCGACTGAGACGACAACCGGGACTACAGCCGAGGTCTGCGCCCGAGCGACCAATTAATATAAATGGCAGTAATAACTTGTTAGATTCGGATTCCGATTCTGACCTGGATTTGTCACTGTCACCATCAGAATCTGGATTGATTAATTCACCAATAAAAGGTCGAAAGTTGGAAACAACTAATATCGACTGGAATAATAATAATAATAATATTAATAATATCAATAATATCAATAATATCAAAAACAATCCTACTAGTAATAATATTAATAATTCGATATATCGACGAGGTGTTGATAACGACAATTTTGATGAAGAAGATGATTATCTTATTAAATCCAATGTGTATCCTTCTAAATCGAAAAAATCTCATTTTAGATTGCCTCGAATTTTCACTAAAGTTAATAAAAATAAGTCAGATAATGAATTACCATTATACAATCCCCCTATTGAATTTCGAAAACCATTGAATTCAAAAAATGACTTTACTCCAACCACTCAACAATTGTATCAAAGAGATAATAAAGTAAGATCGAAATTTGTCATTCCTCCTAAAGAACGTGCATTATATCTTTGGGCTAATATCACTAATATGGATGAGTTTTTAACTGATATCTACTACTATTATAGAGGGAAAGGTATTGGAAATATAGTTACCACTAGAATTATAGATTTATTGATCTTAATTTTTGTTTTAGGCTTTTCAGTATTTTTGACATGGGGAATCAATTACGACTATTTTTTCAATAATTATCGTGGTAACAGTGACCGAATAACTTTAAAAGATCTAATTATTCCTAATTTTTTATATCATAATGTCCCACTTTCGATCAAATTATTATTATTTGGATTTTTGAATTATGTTTTATTGAGATTAATTCAATTATATTATGACTGTAATTATAAATTAAAAGAATTGAAGAACTTTTATACTCATTTATTGAATATTTCTAATGATAATGAATTGTTAACAATATCCTGGTCTACTATCGTTGAACGATTGATTTTATTGAAGGATTATAATAGTTTAACTAGTGATGCCATAAACAATGAAATGCATATCAATGATTTAAATTCAAAAATACGATTGAATGCTCATGATATTGCTAATAGAATTATGAGAATGGAAAATTATATGATCGCTTTAATTAATAAAGATGTGTTGGATTTATCAGTCAATGTACCAGTGAGAAATAAATTAATTCCTTTATTAGATAATAAACTGGTTTTAACAAGAACTTTGGAATGGAATATTAAACTATGTATTAACAATTTCATTTTCAATCAACAGGGTCAAATCAATCCAAAGGTTCTAAAAGAAATGAATAGAAATCAATTGGCAACAGAATTATCGAATAGGTTCAAAATGGCAGCTTTAATCAATTTATTTTTATGTCCATTTATTGTCATTTATTTTGTTTTATTATATTTTTTTCGATATTTTAATGAATACAAAGCAAATCCTTCATCAATATTAGGACTAAGACAATACACACCATTTGCTGAATGGAAATTACGAGAATTTAATGAGCTATCCCATTTTTTCATTCGAAGATTGCACCTTTCAATTGGTCCAGCAAATACATATATTAATCAATTTCCTCGTGGGTTTATTGTGGTTAATTTGATGACTCTCGTGAATTTGATTCTGGGGGCAATAACTGCAGTCTTAGTTATTATGGGATTATGGTTTGAAGATGAGGATCATTCATTTTGGTCCTTTGAACTTTCTGAAGGAAAATCAGCATTATTTTATATAAGTTTATTTGGTACTTTGTGGGCTATAACTGCTGGGTCATCAAATAGTCCTAATACAAGTTCTTCTTCATCTGAAAATGCCAATACACATACGTCATCGTTTGTTTATGATCCAGAAGCAAGTTTACGATATGTATCACAATTTACACATTACCTTCCAAGTTCATGGAATGGACGATTACATACAGTTGAAGTCAAGAATGAATTTTGTGAACTTTATTGTTTGAAAATTGTAATAATATTGAATGAACTTTTAAGTTTGATTTTAACGCCATTCATACTTTGGCATAAAATATCAAGAAGTACTGGTACCATAATTGATTTTTTCAGAGAGTATTCTATTCATGTTGATGGGTTAGGATATATTTGTTATTTTGCAATGTTCAACTTTGAAGAAAAAGATAAAAATATGATGTTTGATTTGAACAAAAAGAAAAAGAAGAGAAAGGATAAATCCAAATTGTTTAAATCGTCAATGAAAAATCCCGATACTAATGATATTGAATTGGACCCTTTACAACCGAAGCAAAAAGTGAAAATTATTGATAATGACACAAGACATATTGATAAACCAGACAAGTTTGTTAAATCAGAAAATACAGATTTTGGAAATGAAATTAGTAGTGATGATGATGATGATTTAGAAGACGAAGAAATAAATAATTTATATCATGATGAAAAAATGATTAGATCTTACATGTACTTTTTAGAAAGTTATCGTGGCACAGATAAGAAAAATCAACAAGTTCAATCTAGAAGAAATGTTGCCGGTACAGGTACCTCTTATGGAAAGCCGAAACTTTCAGCAATTACCCAATCTGTGGAACCTACAGTATCATTAATGGTCCAATCTCCAACCATTAATAATGATAATAATAATAATAGTATGATGGGTTCATTATATGCAATAGATTATAAATTTGACCAAACTGATAATCATGAATTGGAGAAGGGCAAAAAATCAGGAGTTTTGGGGATGTTGAATCAATTTTATAAGCAAGACCTTAATAGATAGTCAGGTCATCAACTACCCGTCCTATAAATATTATGTATATGTATATATATCATGTCGATATATAAATTATTAGTAAGTGGTTATGTAATCAGATTTACAAAATAAATCTTGATGCGTCTTCGATGAGCTACTTGAAATTTTAAAGTTAAGAACCAATCCTAACAAGTTTGAAGGTGTGAATAACGATTGAAGATGGCGGGATCTCAACTTAAGCAGTTGAAGGCTGCGTTGAAGGAGAAGGGATTGATTGGGCAAACCAATATCAAGAAAAAAAACAAGAAATCCAAGACACCATCGGAAACTAGACGAAATGATCAAGAACAAATAATCAATGATATTAGAAGTAATTTCAATAAGTTTGATCAAAGAATCAACAGAACCAAGCGAGATGTTACTGTGATTAAGGGTGGTAAGTTTGTGAAGTTGGGTTCTCAGCAGCATAATGATGCAACTCGAACAAATTCATCAATCCAAAAATCGATGAAAATGCAATATGATTTAGAAAAGAAAAAACATGGTAAAACTGGGGGATTACAAGATAGAAGATTTGGAGAAAACAATAAACATATGACTGCTGAAGAGAAAATGTTGGAAAGATTTACTCGTGAAAGACAAACACAATCTAAAAAGAAGAATGTATTTTCTTTAGGCAGTGATGATGAGCAATCTGATGAAGATGATGGTTTTATTTTGACACATGCCGGTAAAAAACTAGCCATAGATTTGGAGGATGATGAACTTGAGCAAAATCATTCGAACGTAAAATATATTGATGAGGATCAAGTTGACCAGGAACAACCTCCTAAACGAAAATCTAAAAAGGATGTCATGAAAGAAATAATGGCAAAATCGAAATTTTACAAACATCAAAGGCAACAAGAGCAACAACAACTTCAAGAAACTATTATGGATTTGGATGATGAATTTGGCGATATTATGCAAGAATTTAATACAATTAAACCAGTAAAAACTCAATCAAAGAAGTCGGAAAACGATATTGATTACGATTCAAAAGTGAGGGAATTAACCTATGATAAAAGATCTGTACCAGCTGATAGAACTAAAACTCAGGAAGAAATAGAGAAGGAGCATGCTGAAAAATTGAAGAAGTTGGAAGCTGATAGACTCAAAAGAATGGAAGGTCTTGATACTGAGGATAGAAACGCTGAAGGAGATGATTTGGATGGTGAATTTTGGGCTGGAAGCGACGACGAAGAAAATGGCTTCACTATTAAAGAATCTGACAATGAAGATGAAAATGAAAGTGAACTACTGGAAGATGATGACAAGCCAAACCATTCTAAACCTAAATCAATTCGTATTCCAGCTATACTAATGCCAACAGCACATGATGAATTTTTAGAACAGCTTGGTGATATGAAGCCTCAAAGTCAACCAGATTATATCAAGAAGGTCATTGCTCATTATAAACCTAATTTAGCCATGGGTAATAAAGATAAAATGAACGTATTTATTGGAATATTATTTGAACATGTATTGTATTTATCACAAGAAAAGAGCAATCAAGATTTGATTGAAAACATAATGGTAATTATGAAACAATTGGCAGATAGTTTCAATGAAGAATTAGTTGAAAATATCAGAAAAGAAATTGAGGTTATACAAAAGAGAATCATCGAAAAGAAGTTATTAAAAAGAGATTGTGTATTTTTCATTTTGATTGGATACTTATTTTCAACATCTGATCAATACCATTTAATTGTTACACCTACATTGATTTTAATGAATGAAATATTAGCCAATTTCCATTATGAAGATGAATCATCCCAATTGGAATTATATCAAGGTGTATTGATTGTTGATATATTATTGAATTATCAAAGATTATCCAAAAGATTCTATCCAGAAATTATAAATTTTTTACAGAAAGCACTTATGATTATTGTACCAGAGCCAAATAAAATCGATGAAAAATGTAAGCCAACATCAGCTAATTTAAAGAAAACAACCAAATTCGAGGGAATGAATGATGAAAATAGTAATATTGAAATAGGAGAATTATTCAATTCAAGTAATGTTAACAATGATTTTTTTAAAATTCAAATATTGAATAAAATCATTGGTCTAATTGATAAACTTTGTTTATTATACAAAGAAAAGTCAGCATTAATTGAAATAATTATTCCATTTATTGTCATTTTAAAACACTTAATTAAGTATTTTGCAATTCAACTCCCCCAACTTAGTAAAACATTAGAAAAATTGATTAAATTACAAGATAATGCTACTAAAGAAAGAAAACCATTGACATTGCAAACTCACAGACAAATTGCTATTGCTACGTATGTACCTAAATTTGAAGAAAATTTCAATCCTGATAAGAAATCTTATGATGTCAATCTTGAAAGACAAGAATTGAGTAAAGTGAAAGCACAATTGAAGAAAGAAAGAAAACAAGCATTGAAAGATATTCGACAAGAAACAAGATTTGTTGCCCGAGAACAAATTAATGAGAAGAAGAAAATGTATAGTGAATATCATAAGAAGATGGCAAGTATTGTTAATTCTATTTCGACGATAGAAGGAGCTGAGAAGAATGAATATGAAAGAATCAAGAAACAAAGAAAAAAGTGAGTGAAAGCAAAGGAGCTGAAATCAATAAACTTGAAACAGTGATGAATTAAGAAAACTAATTGATTAAGAATCAAACAAGTTTTGGAAACTAATCGAAAGGACAACAAAGTATATAAAGAAAAGATCTACTAGAGGTTATTACTCTAATATGTACTTGTATTAATAGACATAAATTACATTCAATTAAGTAGCTTCAAAACTATGTAAACTACATGCAATTAAGTAGCTTATAAACCAACAATAAATGTAATAAATGTACGTAAATTTTAAAGCTATGACTGCAGAAGAACAAAAATTAAAGGGCAAAAAATGAATTTATAGTATTTTACTGGCGCCATTTATTGACTGATTTAATTTTGTCAAAGTAGACTACATAGTTTCCATAAGGATATATTCATCATGACTCCTCCTAGTAGATACTTTGTCCGAATGTGTTTGGGTTCAAAACTAGGAATAAGAATACCTATGGATTTCCATATGTGTTCTTATGAGCATTATATATGAGCAATAGGAAAAAGAATAGACATTACATATAAGCGTAAATATTACAAGGTAAAATGACTAGGGATGGGGGGAAAAGCCACCTATTTGTGGGTTGACTTCTATGAATATCAATCGAAAATAATCCCTCATGTAAACCACACCTTTAAACCAAGGGGGATACGGGGCTAAAGTCAAAGGGGAAAAGGAATCAAATTGGCCTCAATAAAAACCAGCCAATAGATAAAACAAAAATCTAAAAACCGACTAGGAAAATAGCGGGTTAGATTCGGCTAGACAACCAACAATAGTAACTAAGAAGAAACAAAGTCAAATAACAAGATAAATATATAAATATGTATAACAGAAACAATCAGGTATAACAGAAACAACCAGGTATAACAGAAACAACCAGGTATAACAGAAACAACCAGGTATAACACATAGACACATGGATATATATATATATATATATAATATACATAATATATGTATATATGTATCTATGTATCTATGTATCTATGTATCTATGTAGCTATGTATCTGCTTATATGTATTCATTTATATTCATGTATTTATTTATAAATGAGTGTATGTAAGTGAGTATGTATGTATGGAGGTAATTATGTAGGTATGTATGTATATGTGTGTATATCCGGTTGTTCTATTGTTCATGGTGTAGTTATTTCTTTAACTATTTGTTATAATACTTTTGTTTATCCGGTTGTATCGGTTTTTCTCGGTTCATCTTTGTTTACGTAATCAGATTTAATTTCGGGAATGAGCCTGGCTACCGAAGATGGCGTCATAATTATGCAATTAGTTCATCAGGCAATAACAGTAATTAGTAATGAATTAACAACGTTGAATGTGATTGTAATAGACGGAAGACAAGTAATTGAATGTATCTGTAACAACACATTAGTTGGTTTGTTGGTTAGTTAGTTTATATAATTGGAAATTGTAGTTTTGATTCTGTTAGGAAAATTCATTTCCAGGAACTAACTAAATTGGTTAAGAGCTACGGCTGCATAAAATTGTAGTTTCCTTAATTGCCGATTAGCAAGCGTAAGGGTGAAAACTTGAGCAATTGAGTCAACAATAATCTTAATAAATAATCATATGGTAATTGAGTAATATATAGCAATTATAACCAATAATGAATAAACACTATTCATAAGTAAGTAATATATAGCAATTATAACCAATAATGAATAAACACTATTCATAAGTTATTTAAGGTGTAATTTAGATTTATATTTATGTATTACTATAATATAAATTAGATATACAGAAAAAATCAATAAAGCAAATGTATCATTTGATAGAAAATTTATAAAATTTCGATCCAAAAAATGAAAAATAATTAACATTGTTAAGGGAATAATAAAAAACAATTACTTAACCATTGTTAATGGAGTCAATATAAAAGATGAACAAAAAAATTGGGAAAATATGTAAAAAAAATCAAAAAAAAAAAAATAACCAAACAAAAAAACATAAACAAAAACAAACAAACAAAAAATCAAACCAACAAATAAATATTTAAATAAAAAAACAGACAAACAAATAAACTAACAATAAACAAACAAACAAACAAACAAACAAACAAACAGATAGACAGATGGGTAATTTATGAAAATTTATCAGGGTTTATTTGATTTTGAATTCTTACTATAATTGTAGTGGAAATTGTATTGTAGATTTAATTGTAATTGTAGTTGTTGTTGTTGCTGTAGTTTTTTTATTGTTACTGAAACTGGTTTTATATTTTTCAATTATTTTCAAATACATTTTTAATGATTTAATTTTGATTTATTTGTTATTATTTGTTATTAATTGATTTTGATAGGATTTTTTTGGATTTTTTTTTTTTTTTGAAAATTTTGGAATTTTTTTTTGAATTTATTAATTGTTTAGACTTGACTCATAGTTGGGATACCAACATTAGTTGATTTTCTAGTTGGAGCTCCGAATAAACCACCTCTAGCAACACCAATGAAAGAAAATACTCCTGAGGCAATAAAAATAAAGGTTGAAAAATATAAGAAAGCTACTGAAGCTCGAGCTTTTCTACATCTACCAGTACGACCTTGAGAAATTGTATTTGAATCAAGGAAATCACGATTAGTACATGAAGTTAATCTGATATTGGCAGCAATTGCGGTAGCAGCCGCAAAAGTGAAGACAAAATTTAAAAAGTCAAATACAGCTAAAAGTACTGGCCAAGCAAAAGCAGCAATAAAATAAGCAAGAATTCCATAAATTGATGATGTTAAAATCGCAAATGTAGCAGCAAATACTCCAAAATTAACTTGAGGATTAGATTGAGTAATGGTAGTGGCAGCTAAAGAACCAGTTAATCCTAAAGCTATTACAAGAAATATAAAATTAACTGATCTTAAAATAGTATCACCAATTGCCAACATTATTATTATTATATTATATTGATAAAGAAATTAAATATTAATTTTCAATTCTAGCAACTCCATTTGATTTTATATTTATGAAAATAATATAAAAATTGCTAGAAAATATTTGTTCCCAATTAGGAAAGGTCATGTTTACTTTTGTAAAGAATGAAAAAACCGTTCCTCGAAACTATCGGAATAAATTTTTAAATATTCTTACCGTACCCTCGAATATAATAAAAGAATTAACCGATTATAAAACCAGTAATATGCAGGTAAATTAACTAACAACCAAATAAACAGATTACTATTAATTAATAAATAACTATAATAAATAACTTTAATTAATAATAACTTTAATTAATAATAACTTTAATTAAAAAATAGGCATTTATTTACAATTAAGTAAGACAGTTAGTTTGTACAATACGAGAGTATGTATTCTATAAAACTTTTAAAAAGTATTAATGTATAATTGATATTTTACTTTTGTTCTCTAACATTCAGTGCTATGTGTTTTAAGTTTCATTTTCTAATTCATTATTTAATATTCTACTTTTGATTTCTAAAATTCATTATTAAGATATGTTTCATTCATTATAAAGTATTTTATGATTCATTCATTATAAAGTATTTTATGTTTCATTCATTATAAAGTATTTTATGTTTCATTCATTATAAAATATTTTATGATTCATTCATTATAAAATATTTTATGTTTCATTTTCTAACTTCATCTCTATGATTACTAGTTTCTTTTTATTTCACCTATTTGTCAAGTAGAATGTTTTCATTTTCATTAATGTTCATGACTTGTTAATTGTTTTGGGGGATTTTTTTGAAAATAATCACTCACAGCTTCAACAATCAGTTTATTGGCAACTTGTTCTGGGGTTTCACCATCATCAGATACAACTGTAACATCAGCATCATGTTCAATAAGATAAATCGCCACCTCGGGATGTCCCTCAGCCATAGCATAGTGTAAACATGTCCAACCTTGATTATCTTTACCATTAATATTAACTTTTCCACTCTCGACTAATAACTTATAAATTGGTAAACTACCAATAGCACTAGCCCGATGTAACCCACTACGACCAAAATTATCTTTTGCTCGAACATTAGCTTTCAAATCAACAATTAATCTTGATACTACATTATAATGATTCTTACTTATACTTAATAATAAGCAATTGGTTCCTTGATTGGTTGTAAGATTTATATCTGGTTTTATGGGTAAATTAACTAATTTATCAAAAATTATCATATTGCCAATACTACTAGCTATATGTAATGGCAGCCATCCACTATTATCTATCATTTCATCAATATCAATATCAGGTACCCGCAAAATGATATCGACAATTTGCGGATTATTACTACTAACAGCCCAATGTAATGGATATCTTCCATCATCATCAGGTTTAAAAATTACCTTTGCATCATTTTTGATTATTTCTTCAACAAGTAAAACTTTATTGTCACGAATCAATTCATTGATATTAGCCTCATCCATACTTAACCCAAATTAATATAAGATAAATAAATAGAAAATATATATAATTAATATATATAATTAATTCTTGACAAATATATATAAATATATATATAATTAATATATATAATTAATTGTTGATAAATATATATAAATATATATATAGTTAATTTATTTGCTTATATATATATGTTTATATATATGTTTATATATATGTTTATATATATGTTTATATATATATATTGTTATATATATGTGTTTATATATATTTGAAATATTTATACTGGTTAATATGATCTTATTAATGATTCCCCATTCGTTGTCTCGGTTTTATTAATTTTCCCTCGTAATTTCAATTCCTGTGGTAAATGAAGTTTCCCCGGTTTTTTCCTCGTATTTGCTTACGATTTAAATTAAATAAATTTTTAATTTCACCGGATTAAGGTCTCAATTAATTCCGGCAGTATAAATATTTCGCCCAATTAAACCATGATAATAATTTCCGGAATTCCCTATTGTTATGATTTTATTCGATTTGTTTATTATAATGCACGGCTATCAAACGGAAGTTACGGCTCACTATATTGAACTATTTATATCTATAACTCATCTACTAAATAATTGAATCCGGTCTATTTTTTTGCTAAAAGTTTTTTCCAATTTCGTTTAATTTAAATTTTGGGGGGGATGATTTTTTTTTTTTTTTTATTAATTTTTTTTTTTTTTCTATGAGTTCCAGTAAATGAAATTTTAATATTGCTATAACCTAAAACTGAAAGCCGATTGGAGTGAGGCTAGAGTGTATTAGCTTAACAGAATAGAAACCAAAAAAAATGAAATAGAATAAAAAAATACATAAATCAATTATATTACTTGTATTGGTTTTTAAATTAATATCAATTGTTTGTTATTTATATCTGTATATAGTAAATTTTGTTATCAAGTTTTGTATTGACTTTTTCTTTTTTTAGTGTTATTGTTTGTTTTGATTAAATTTTCTTTTGCAGCCAGAACCGGAAAATATTCCACAATTTTGCTCATAAAGAAGTTTTCCAATTGCTATTACTTACGTCATATATTACTCGTAGTTATTTTTGTTTAGTGTTGCTTACATACCTATATTATTGATAATTGCTTGCATTCATATCATCAATACCCTGGTTTCATCACTTGTGTAATTCAATTATGTCTCTAGTTTAATTATGTTCCTCTTCAATCATGTCTACCTAGTTTGAACTTCTGACTACTATTCCCTGGTTCATAGATAAAAACATAATTAATAATTCTAAAAATTGTAACATTATCTTATCATTGATTACTGCTTAAATTAAAATTTCGTTCATTCAATTTTCTACCTTCCACAACTCTTGCACTCCCTGGTCTCTTCTGAATAGTATGTTTCTTTCTTTCTTCATTCATTTCTCATTCCGTTTAATCTAAGTGAAATTTCTCTAGTTTATTGGTTGTACTCTTACTTCTTTTCGTCGTAGTTGGTTTTGTTTTTTATTTCTCATTCTCTACTTGCGTCAGTCTACTTGTTCCTTTCATGCGTTAGTGTTTTTACCTTAGTTTGAAATATAAATACATGTCTATTCATTAAAAAATATCTTGTTACACTTATGTAAAATTTTTAAAAAATATAATGAATCTTTGATTATCAAAATCAAATTACGTTTTTTATAGTTGAATTGAATAAATAATCAATCACGATTAATTGGAATCGGAATACGATGAATCAGAATCATCAGAATCAAAATTAGGTGGTTGATTCAAGATTGGAACCATGGTTACTGTCTTATTAATGTTTTCATGACTATTATCAAATATTGTATCAATACCTTTGTTCGTGGTGGGTGTAAAATCAATTCCATTGCTAGTGTTTGATTCATTATGCAAACTATTCCTATTATGCGATAGGTTGTCAAGATTTATGCTGTTTATGATGAAATTATGATAATCAGTTCTTGCATCTGTTTGTTTTAAAATTGTATGGCTTATGTCTGTTGATGTCAATGAGGTATCTGATATTGATGGTGAATGCGAAAGAATATTGTTATATGGTATTATTGTTACATCATCCGTATTTTCAAATGGTTGATTATTATTGTTGTTATTGTTGTGGTTGTTGGATGAATGCGATGCAGTTGTTTGATTGTTGCAAGAATCTTTTGGTTCAGTTGAACTGTCATGCAACTCTTGCTCGAATAAGAAATCTGTGGTAGGGATGTTTTCATAGTTTTGATAATCAATTTTGGTTGATTTAAATTTAGTAGATGCTCTTGCACTATGACAATGCAAATACATATAATCTACTTCTTCTAACTTTAAACCTTTCGTTTCATAAACTGCAAAATAACAAAAAATTGTCCCGCAAACATTTAATCCTCCCCAAATGAAAAATATACTTGTTTTTAACGATTTTGTCTGGTTTCCTGTATCAATTAAATAGGGAGTGATATATGCATAGGTGAAATTCATAATCCAATTAGTAGCTGTAGTGATTGACATGGCTTTTTGTCTAATACTGATACCATAAATATCCGAGGCTAATGCCCAAGCACAACCACCCCAGGTACTGGCAAAAAATGCAATAAAAAGACAAGAAAATGAAACGCAAATAGTTGAAGAAATATATTGTGAAGAGACACACACCCCAACAATTGCTATTATTAAATTTGATACAGCCATACCAATGCCACCTCCAATCAACAATTTTCTTCTACCCAAGGTGTCAACTAATAAAATCCCAGGAATGGTGAATAGTGTGTTTACACAATAGGTTAAAAAACTGAAAAGATAATAGCTTTGAACTCCAGCTTGAGAAAAGAAATTAGTACCATAATAAAAAATAAAATTTATTCCTGTACTTTGTTGAAAAGCTTGAACTCCAATACCGGTAAACATTCTTAAAACTTGTTTGTGTCTACCACCTCCATTCCTGAAACAATCTAAAATGGTTGTTTTCCCAAACGATAATTCATAATCATAATTGGCTTTGATTTCAATGAGTTCTTCGATTAGATCAGCATCATCAGTGGGTAATCTTCGTAGTTTTGATAAACTTTGTAAAGCTTTATCTAATTTATTTTTTTGAACATAATATCGAGGTGATTCAGGTAAGAAAAACATACCTGATGCTAAACCAATTGCCCAAAGAAATTGTAAACCAATGGGAACACGATAACTTGCGGAGCTATTAATTTTTCTTGTACCTTGACATATAGCACTAGCGATTAATAATCCCCAAGTAATAGCCCATTGATAAGTGAAAACGACGGAACCTCTAACCCATTTTGGAGAAGCTTCAGCTTGATATAAAGGAACTACAGCTGATAGCATACCTATACCAAGACCAGAAATAGCTCTACCAATGCATAGAAATGCGACTGTTTTACTCGCTGTTTGAAATACATTACCAATATTAAAAATAATTGCTGAAGATAAAATAATTGAAAATTTTCGACCATAATTATCAGAAATTAGAGGAGCTATGATAGCACCACATAAAGTACCCAAAGATAAAATCGCAGTTATTAAAGCTCTTTCATGGGTTGAAAATCGGACATGATTTTTTGGAAAATTATTCATGACATATTGCATTTCCAATACATCATTTACTAGACCGGTATCATATCCATACAAAAATCCTCCAATAGCGGCAACTGATCCCACCAATATAGCAGATTTAATTGAAGATTTCTGTCGCATCTTTCTCCAATACTCTTCCTCTATTGTATTATCGTACAATAATCGTTCTAATATTTTTGACATCATGGTCATCGTTCAAGATTCAGTAAAACGACCGAAAACCTGACCCAAAACTAAGAAAGTTGGGAAGTTATAGTGGAAAGACTTTGGTTTTGCTTTGTTTGAACCGATAAAACTGACCTACTCTATCCCAAAATAACCCTGGTGTGGCAATAATCGTAAAATGAATCGGAAATCTAAATTTTTGTCCCAAAAAATTTTGTATGGGGTAATCAAAAAATGACAGGTCAAAATGAACAAACAGCAAAACACCAATTAAAAATGCTAGTAAAACCAGACAAAAGTTGCCGATGACTTAGTACAAGATTTAATTGCCTCGATTTGATTGATAAGTTGAAGTAGAACTTGAAGTAGATGTATAAAAATAAAAAATAAAAAATTGGTGTACAATAAACATATAAATGTAGACCTCAATAATGAGCGTAGACGTCCGAAGACAAGAGGATGTAAGTCGACAACTGATAAGGAATGAGTAGAAACAAAAGTAGATATTAAAGAAGAGTAATATTCAATAGATGTATAATATCTTTTATCAAGCTTTGATTCATCAAAGCTTGTTAAAGATATTATATAAAATTTGATGAGTGTATTTAAATTTTCACTATATATAAAACGTAAGTATACTATTATATAGTAGTATTCTTTATCTATTGCAAACCGTTTGTCAGTCATCTAATGTTGTTAAATTGTCTACTCGACTCAGATCTTGACTAACAATCTACTTGGGTCTATCTACCAGTGGCTATGCTTGAGAGCCCCCAGAGAGGTTGCATAATCTTGGCTATTAATGTAAACTGCCAAGTGAGCAACCACCCTTACTAAGAATATACATACAAAACAGCAAACTGAAATCATACATCCACTAAACTAAACCAGAAGAAACATATACATTAATACATATACTCTAATACATATACCTTAACATTAATACATATACTTTAATACATATACTTTAATACATATACTTTAATACATATACTTTAATACATGTATATATAATACATATACATTTATATATAATACATATACATTTATATATAATAGTTGCCTATAACTAATGGGATTATCGGCACAATATCATTTCCCTCATGGAGATACAAGGATTTAAGCTTGACTTATGGTGAGAAGGTATAAAGATCCAAGGTTTGATTTTCGGGGGAAAAGCATGTTTGAGTTGATTCAGCTAAGTCTAGTAAACTAAATCTCGTTGGAACTAAATAGCAATTTGACCAGTCGGGTAGAATGATCGTTCCTGCGCCACATCAACATAGTAGCCATAGTAGTATTTGATTTAAAAAAAAAAAATGATAGCTAAGCTAAAAATTTAGTTAAGCTGAAAAGTTAGCTAAGCTGAAAAGCTAAGTTGAAAAGTTGGCTAAGTTGAAAACTAAACTAGGAAATTTCAATGCATTGGCGATATCTGGTGTGAAAGACTCTTTTATGTATTTAATAATTTTGTATCGATGTATGATTTTTGGACTAAGACTCTTTTTGGGGTAATTGTGCAAAAAATTCAACAAAATTGACAGAAAATACCCACTCGGCTGTTATTATTTTTATTTCATTCCATATTGTTAGTAAAATTAAATTAATTAAACTTTTTAACTGTTCATTCACCATGACTATTCCTGCCTACTTGCATTCCAGAACCTAAATCTACCATCACTATACCCATATATCTATATATATATATATGGTAGCGCGGTAATTTGAGTACCACATTTCATTTGGTAATTTGAAAATAAACCAGTAGTATAGATTGTACACTCAACTAGATTCAGATATATTTACATAAATACATAAATACATACACATACACACATATATATATATATATATTTATGTATGTTTGTGTGTGTGTTATCTATATTTCTATTTATAATAGTTAATACTTTAGATGGTAGCGCCATACTAAATAAAATATATGTGTAAGAAATGGGGACAAAAAAACCAGGATTTAACCAGAAATAAAATTCTATTATAATAATAAAACTATTGAATAATTGATTCGGGTAGTGGAAATTGCTGAATTTGTTTTCAATTTGGTTGATTTTGATTTTTTTGATTTTGCAATTTTTGTTAATTTTTGGCTCTTAACAAAAGTAAAAAAAAAAAAAAAAAAGAAAACCTCATTTTACAACTAACAGCAAAATCTATACTTTTATTATGGCGTCTAAGATTGTGGATCAGTATCGAGTCGATACGAAGACCAGTGAGGTTGAGATCGATTTGTCGGATAAACTAAATCCTGGAGAACAAAGTGATTTGGTATTGAATCACTCTAAACCGGGGAAATCATTGATAACGGTATTTACTTCGAAACAATTGGTTAATCATGGTGGTTTAATCAATATTGGCATGTTCTATTTGAACTATTTATTATTATTTTTCATATTCAGTTTCATATCTATGTACAAGCAAGTGAATTTTTATTATCATTGGTTAAATATTAAATACTCTTCATTAATTTATTACCCAAATAAATCCCCCCAAGTCGTTAGAGATGATATTATCAAATTAACAAAAATTCCTCGAGTTTTGAGTTGTATTTTGGATTTGAAACATCATGATGATGAAAATGGTGGTATTGATGGATTAACTAATAATATAAGTGAATTGACAGCTTGGTCAATTAGTGCTGGTATTCAAAATTTAATCATTTATGAATATAATGGAGTATTGATTGAAAACTATCATATTCATCTACCTTTATTAATAAAAAATATCAATAAGAATTTAGCTAATTATTTTGGTAGTGAAGAAATCCCATTATATTCAATAAAAATTCCTCATAATAATTTGATTATTTATTCTAATGATAATAAAAGTATTAGAAATAGTCAATTTGGTAAACCACCAGTTATACTTGAAATTTGTTTATTATCAAGAACTGATGGTAAACCTACAATTGTGGAATTAACTAAAACTATGAGTGAATTAGCTATTAATCGAGAATTATCAATCAATGATATTACAATCGAGTTAATTGATGAAGAATTAATTGAATTAGTGGGGCCAGAACCCGATTTATTAATTAGTTTTGGTCCTAATTTAGATTTGCAAGATTATCCTCCTTGGCATATTAGATTAACTGAAATTTTTTGGCAACCTGATAATAAAGAGGTGAATTATGCCATATTTTTAAAAGCATTACAGCAGTTTGCCAATTGTAAACTGAATGTTGGTAAATAGGAAAATTATAGAGGTTTTACTAAAATTAAGTTTTCAGGGAAGTTGATTTAATATGGGAAATTTATGCATTACCATTACTTACAGAAGTATAGTTTGTTTGGAACAAAAAATCAAATTGAAAGAATAAAAATTTTACGGGAAGTTCATAGAATATGACAAATATATGCATTACCATTACTTATAACAACTTTTTATGTAAACAAAAATATTTAGTGAAGAGATTCTTGTAGAGAGTTGCAAAGATAAATTTTGTAAATGAAATGGTTATTAAAATTGTTTTTATAACTTTTCTTTTCTAAACCACTGAAATAAGCTAAGCTTAGAAGAATCGATGAATTGAATTATCAAATTTGAAAGAAGCTAATCAATATTTCTCTATTTCAATCGAGATCTATCAAACCACTCAGAAAATGATTGCCAAAAGATACTTGTGAGAATGACTTGAAACTTGATCAAAACCTGCTTCTAAACTATATAATCAGATTTGATCAAGATCAGTTGCTTTCAATGTTTTACATCTTCTCGTCGTTAATTGATTTCATGAATAATTTGTAACTTTGATTGAAAAGTTTCAAAATTAATAAAGAAAAGACTAGATTAATGTTTAATAGAATATTTATTTATCATAGTCATTGTTACACATCAGCAACAAGATTATGACTACTTGATTGTTACACCGAGGTTAATCCTTTGAGTCTATTACTCTAATTCAAACTAATTAACTGTATAATTTTATTACTACAATTAAAACTATTACACCATGGCAAGTAAGTGAATATAAATACTATTACTATGGCTAAATATCATTTTATATCAATTGTTTATTGATTGTACATCTCCTAATCGGATCAACACGACACAAACAACCGCGTTGGTGTCACACGTCTAAAATGATTTTTAAATCAGGGTTTAAAAGTGAACATTTAATCAAAAAGAAAAAAAAAATAGTTGAAAAGAAAAAGACAATAGAATCAATAAGAATTTACTATAATTAACTATTATTCTATCTTTACCATCTCTAATTTTGTAAGTTATTAATAAAAACAATATTAATAGTTTATTATTATTGTTTTATTAATGTTTGGGTTAAAAGCAATGTCGCGGGACGACATTTTTGACGACGACATTATTTTTGAATTTTTGTTTTGTTGTCCAGAAAGAAAAAATTTGATTATTGATTAAATTATTCTTAACCAATTGATAAGATAATAAAATAGACGAATAAGAATGGGGTTATCATTTTCTAAGTTATTTTCCAACCTTTTTGGTAATAAGGAAATGAGAATTTTAATGGTTGGATTAGATGCAGCTGGTAAAACTACTATATTATATAAATTAAAATTAGGAGAAATTGTTACTACAATTCCAACTATTGGATTTAATGTTGAAACAGTTGAATATAAAAACATTAGTTTTACAGTTTGGGATGTTGGTGGACAAGATAAAATTAGACCATTATGGAGATATTATTTTCAAAATACTCAAGGAATTATATTTGTAGTTGATTCCAATGATAGAGATAGAATTGCTGAAGCAAGAGAAGAATTACAACAAATGTTAAATGAAGATGAATTAAGAGATGCTTTATTATTAGTATTTGCTAATAAACAAGATTTACCAAATGCTATGAATGCTGCTGAAATTACGGAAAAATTAGGTTTACATTCAATTAGACAAAGACCTTGGTATATTCAAGCAACTTGTGCTACCACTGGTGACGGTTTATATGAAGGTTTAGAATGGTTATCAACCAATTTAAAAAATTCTAATTAATTAATTTAAATGAATTCAATTTAATTAATTAATTAATTAAAATTTATCAGCATAGTTTAATATAAATTCAATTGTTTATAATATTATGATTTTAACCATTATTGGTAAAATCATAAGTTTTTTATGACCTTGATTATTTTATATTTCTATCACTATTGTTATAAATCTTTTTTTTGTACAAAAACTTATAATAATATAATATTTAATATCAAAAATTATAAGAAAATGGCAAATACTATTATTTCTATTTTGAATATAGAATGAAATTGTTATTGCCGATTACTTGAATATTGAATTATATATTATTTTGAAATTTTGAATATCTATCCTCTTCAATTCTTGGTCATCAATATACATTAGAATTAATACTAGTAATTTTGGTTTTTTTTATGATTTCTTAATGTGCTAGCTAGCCTTGACGAATTGTAGTCATCAATACTTGTGAACCAACGGTAAAGCTTGTAAAATAGATACAAGAAAATGTGAACTTGTCAACGATGCAATTACCAGAGGAAACACAGTAAACTTGAAGAATAATGATATAGATACAAATAATGTATCAATAGTGATTAGAGTAAGCAAAGATTCAATTAGAAAAGATGGATAAATATTGTAAGTCCAGTTTGAAACAAAATGATGTAACCGATATTGGAAGGCTTGACCACAGTAACAAGAAATAGAGTTCACAAGAGTTTAGAATTAGAGATTCATGCACTTATACAATCCAGTAGACAACAATATTGCACGGTTATGAAATATGGGTGTACAGTTTAGCTGAAATACAGTATAATCGTACAATATAGTTATGGTTATTCAATTATGCTTATCTAGTTAATATAATTATGCTTATACAATTATGCCTATACACTTATATAGGTATTTTACATTGGTATGTTACATTGGTTTGTAACATTAATTAAAACTTGGCATAACTGCCGACTGGGACAATTAAACCTACGCCTATTCCACTACATGGTACCATAAATGGCGTTGACGTAGACCCCATCGTATTTCCATCACATTATTGATGTAGTACATAAAAAATAACGCCAATAGAATGCATTAGAAAATGATTCAAAATTTAATAAATGATAAAGCTAGCAACGAGTAAACTAGCCAGTCCAATTGGGCTCAAACAACCAACTACCTATAAAGACTAAATTTTCATACAATCCTATGACACTATCATTATCGTATACTGGGTTCTGACCTTACTACAATAAGAAGTAAAAAGATCCTCTTCCAGTTTCCTACCGCTTTCTATATTTTTTTTTTTTTTTGGTACTACATTCAACACTTACTACGCTTCTATTTATTTACTCATATCTTTTCAAACAACTGGCTACTTCGTTATTGACATATCTAAACAAATTAAACTAACTTCTTATGGTGATTGGAAACAAAAAAAAAAACTATTTTTAGCCTCACTAGTTTCAGTAACGTTTTTTTTTAAGTTTTAGGGCCACAGCCCTTGATCAAGTGCAGTCTCATTTTTTAAGATGGTCACATGATCATAATTACCAAATTGAGACAGCGGTAAAATATGAAAATTTTCAACTATTAAACATATAGAATAGATTCCTCTTAGTTAATCATATTAGGTAAAAATGGTATGTACTGGTGATAGACAAAATAAAATGGGCAAAAGATGTATAAACAGTTTGTACATGGCAGTTAATAATCGTGAACGAATCCCATGAAGTGGTTGAAGTTGAAATTGGAGCCAAATATTATTCAAATTAGAAATAGTGAAATTTTGATTCATCATTAGTTAAGAACAGAATGCTTATTATGAGTGTTTGCTATGATTCTATTTATTATGGATCTGTAAATTGATGTTAATCACAAATATGAATGTTTGTAATAAATTTCATTCAAGTAGCGAGTCAACATAATCGGGTTTACTATAGTGAAAGATTAAGAGTAGATGACTATTATCATACTAGTTTCCATAGTGTAACTTGTTATTGTTTTTCATAGTGGATTTATGTGGCCAGTTCTGTGTATTTGGGTTTGGGTATATCATTATTCAAGTTCACCGAGGTATAATAATTTCACCACCAATTGATTTGACGAATAGTTTTATATGTCATTGTCGATGTCCTTTTATTTCCTTTCAATATGAATTTATACTAACTTTTTAGGCTGCTATCAAAACTTACGAATTACGTACTAAATCTAAAGCTCAATTAGAAACACAATTGTACGAATTAAAACAAGAATTAGCTAACTTGAAAGTTCAAAAAATTCAAAAAGCTTCCTTACCAAGAATTCATACTGTTAGAAAAAACATTGCTAGAGTATTAACTATCATCAATGCTGTTCAAAGAGAAAATGTTAAAGCTTTCTACGCTGGTAAAAAATACCAACCAAAAGATTTAAGAGCTAAGAAAACTAGAGCTATTAGAAGAAGATTAACTAAATTCGAAGCTACTCAAACTACTGAAAAAGCAAGAAAAGCCAAAATTGCTTTCCCACCAAGAAAATTCGCTATTAAAGCTTAAGTTTTTGGAGTAAGATATAATAGGTTGTGTATATTTAATCAATGATTTAATAATAGATTCAATATCTATGAATTTTTGATATTTTATTGTAGATGATTCAATTCGAATATCAAAATTACAATCGTAATTTTTACATGACATACCTGTTACCACAAAGAGAAGTCAACATATACATATAATTGATGAATTGTAATTTGTTTCTTTTAAAAATGTATATCTCATTATTTAGTATCTAGTTTCATTTGATCTATACACCTTCCATCTTTTCATCCTCATCTTTGTCTACATCCATATCTGTTACTTCTTCTGCTTGGCTTTGTGCTAAAACTTCTGCCCTTTTTGCTAATTTAAAATTTTTGATTTTCTCCAACATTTCCACATCTGGGGTAACATCTTCGATCTTTAATGGCATTCTATTAAATGGATCGGTGGCGTCACTCAACAAGTGAGCTCGAATTGTTGATCTGTCAATAGTGATTTTAGACCCAGGTAAAATTACTGGATCTTCCATTAATGTATACATCAATGGATCTAAAAATTCGTCAGGAATTTCACCCAATTCTAACTCTTCATCTTCATCTAATTGTCTTTGTTTATCAGCTTCTTCAGCAAACTTGATGAATTTGTCAATAGATCTGGCATCAACATAATTACGTGTTAAAATCTCTTTGGCTTTTTGAAAATAACTTAATGAAAATGATCTTCCGTCTCGACTAACTGCAATTGTAAATTTTGACTCTCCTGATAAGTTTATGTAAATATTACACAACGATTTTAATGTTTCTCTTGGATTGAATCCATATGTTTCTGGATTTTCCACTTTTAAATTTGAAGCTTTAGGTCCAACCATTACTGATAAATTATAGTCCAACATACTTGCTAATCTATCAACAATTTCCGGTAAAGTGAATGCTTGTGGTACTTCTTTAGTAAAAAGATTGAATAATTGCATTGTTTTATTTGACAATTGCATGTAAGATTTAGTGGTTCTTTCTGATGATTCTAATTTACCAGCTAATTCCTCATCAGTCCCAAATTCTTCGTTTGGCTGTTGTCCTAAGGCCCTCGCACGCTTTTCCTTTTGATAGTTATGAATTTTATTTAATTCGGTGAATGTTTCATCTAACAAATAAGTGGTATCATTCAACATACGAGCAACAAATCTGATAAAGAATTCAACATTGTGCCTAGAATAGTTTTCCAATTGTTTCCTATATTCAAGATTTTTCCATAATTCTTCTAAAATATTTGAAATATAAAATCTTGTATTAAATTTGTCATAAAACTGTGATGAAGCTCCAGTCTTTTCAACCATCACATAAAAATCCAACAATGAATACAAGATATTTTCTCTGACCAATTGGTTTCCATTTATTATATCCACAAAAAACCCAGGAAGTGTTCCCATTGGCATAGATCCGTAAAATAATACTTCTACAATATTTGCTTTCATATGTGGGTTTCCTAACAATTCGGGACTTCTTAATAATATGATAGAAAACTCAACAAAAATTGGTACTTTCCCACTATTATTAATTAATGGACATCCCCTAAAATTCCCACTAAATTTACAATAATTAATAATACCTTCAATCATGTACTCTGGATAAAATTTCCAGGGAACTGGAGTTTTGGTTTTTAAAAATTCATGGTCTTCAAGTTCCGAGACTTTCTGAATTTTATAAATGGGAATCTTGATCTTTTCCTCGGGATTAGGATTGAAAACACGGATGAAAAAAGTACATGCACCGATTATAAAGTCAAAAGTCTCATCTTGAAGTTGTCTAGACTCAAACAATGCCAGAATTGCATGCTTTTGTGCTACAAGCACATTCAATTGTTTTTTATATGGGGCGATTTGACTCTTCATGATAGCCAACATTGCTGGGTTAGAGCCAGGAGGCACCCGGTTCTGTTCAATCATCTGAATTCTTTCACTATATTGTTTAATTAATTGTTTGATTCTATCAAAATGAATTATAACACCACCTAAACCATAGTGTAAATATGTGAGTGTTAAGAAAAAGCAATCGGAGATGAAGTTTGTAGAATTGTCATCAAACGAATTTTCATCATAAAACGCATCAGCTTCTTTTATTGTGGAATTGACTCTTGATTCATCCAGTATATCTATCATTTTTGATTTACCCCAATAATCTCTATCGATTTTTTTTGTTTTGAGAAAGACTGGATAATCTAAAAATGGTAAACTCAACTTAATCAAAATCATTGTTATGTTGTAGGTGAAACCATCACTTGCTAAAGTTTTCAAATCTGCATGACTTCCTCTTCTCAAATGTGAATGATTTATTAACTCGGCAAACCAAGTTAAAAGATCCAGTCTAGTTTGGGTGGACCCTCTAATTAATTTATCAACAATGAAAAATAATCGATCAATCAATACTTTATATTCACCATTTACTGAATCATAAGTATTTGATACTTGAGATTGCGATAACTCACTAGCATTTTCAGTGAAATAATAAGGTGCAGCAGTGGCAGATAAAGGACTCAACTTTAATAATGGGCCTAGTAAAGTTTTATTTTCAAAATCTAGAGCAGTTGTTCTAGACGGAGGTTGAAATCCATCAACTTGGGAGAAAACCGCAGCCACAGGTTTAATATTGACAAAAGTTTGAAATAATGATAAGTAATTAACATAGTCACGATTATTAATATTCATCCTACGTAAACCGGAAGCCAAAGTAGGTAAAAAAAGATTCAATAATTCTAACAAACCATCTTGTTCTATAGATGACTCAACAATATCTACAAGAAATTGAGACAAAGTTGAAAATTTTCGGATGAATACATCAATTGAATCTTTAATGCTACTATTAATGAACATATCAGGTACTTGAAAACAAATAAAACCATAAGATGTTGACAATTTAATAATTTGTTTAATTATTGGTTGTTTAAATTTTGGTTCAAGTTTTCTTTTTTCATTGTAACTGGCTTGATAAACATGATAAAGATATTCAATTGGGGTTTTAAATTTCGATGGTATTCCTCTATCGGTTAATATCTCCATGAAGATCGATTCTAAGTATTCCTCATTAAGTAAACCATTTGAAGATTGTATATCTTCATGTAATGAAGCTAAATAAACCAAATTTTTTGAAGGGTGATTTGGATTGATTGTTGCATTGAATAGTGTTTCGAGCATTTCCTCCATCCATTTTGAGATTAACTGCACTTCAGGTACATCAGGTTTGGGTTTAGAGATGATTGGTGCCCCCACTGGCAGATCAGTTGTTACTTTTCCCAACTTCATATCCATTGAACTAGCTAAACTTTCATTGCTGTTTCCAATCGAAATTTCATTACTCTTTTTAATTTCATTGGTGTTTCCCACTGGAGGTTCAATGTCTTTTTTTGATAGTGAAACTGGATTTTCAACTTTCTTTTCGCTTCCATCTACATCGTTCAATGACTCATTGGATTTTGGTTTGGATCCGCCTCCTAACGCCAGCAACCTAGCCAACCTCTTAGCTCGTATCTACACAGTTAGTAACAATTTTGCCACTTGCTCAAATTCGGTCAAAAAAACTTGTACTCAACACATACATCATCAGAACTCATGTCAAATTATACGCAAGTACTCTGTATCTTGAACTACCCTTACTATGAAGCCTTGGGGTATAGGTTATCTAAAAGAATTCGATTTTACAACCAAAATCGATTTGACTAATGTCCCGTGCTATCTGCAGGATGAGCTTCATAATGCCGGCGGGCTGAAATTTCATCAACCATCAACCGAGATAAAGAACGAGTAGAATCGAGTCGGAATAGGTCAAGACGAGGTTATTTGGTGTTGGAGTTTGAACGGGTGCGTGGACATGGATGAGAAGATGGTTCAGGAAGTTCCAAGTTCTATCAGAACTGCATTACTGAAGGTACAGGAACGAATATATTTGTTATATTTGGAGAAAGAGCTTATAAAGTTCATTAATGGGGTGATAATGGGGGTAAATGAAGATAGATTGCAATATTTGATTAAAGTGCATTATCTTAAAAATAGTTATTATCGGTTGCTAAGCCATCAGTTGTGCCAGTATTACAATCTTCATCATCAAAATAATCAATTTAATGAAATTTTGGTTACAATGATTGATAATTTTGACTATCAATTGTTTATGAATAGCAAATTTATAAAACTAAGTGAGCTAGCTAAAAAATATCAACAAAATTTCGAAATTACTGAAAATCCAAAAGTAATCATCAAACATGATAAACTCAAGATAATGGTGAAAAATAGTGTAAACGAAAATTCCCCTAAAATAATTCTAAAAACAAAAGCAATGTCGCCTTCTGTGGTTTCAGCTAGTTGTGATGAAATTTGTCGACAAGTATCTAGTGACGAAATTTCGAAAATAGAAATAGAAAGGGCTTCAAAGGAAGCATTGTACTTGAAAATAAGACAACAGATTTTTGATGCAGAGCAGCAAGATCAAGATGATGATAATGAAAATGATGATGAGAATGATGACGAGGATGATGAAGAGGGTGATTACGAAGATGATGACGAGGATGATGATGATGATGATGATGATGATGACGATAATGATAATGACCAAGAATCTCATGAATTCAGTTTTAATGAGGAAGATAATGACACTGATGAAACAACGTTGACTGATAAGTCTCTATCGTTTAATTATTATATGAATGCAGCATATCCCCCGATACCGATGGCATATTCTCCAATACCGCAACAATTCAGAACGTATCCCTCCGAGTTTTATCCTCAATATCCACAACCAATACAAAATAACTGGTTTCCTCCATACTATGATAAAGAAACAGAACGAAGATTATTGAATAATCCCTACATAATACTACCTGACAATAGAGACGATTATAGGAAAAAGCAACATAAAAAAGTCCACAATTATAACCCCAGCACATACCCAAGATGCAATGGTTTGCAAAAACCACCTAATGAATATTCCAAGAATTAAGACTAGCCATCAATTACGAATGGATCCAAATGTAAATAGAAATAGAATTCCAATCAATTTTTTTTCTTATTTTCACACGATAATTCCAAAATAAACCATTTGAAATGGCCCTTCAATAAATTTATAGAATAAGAGAATACAAAACCAACCACAAGTCATAGTCAAGCAAGAGTTTACAAAGTAATTCAAAAACACAAATGAATTTTGCTAGTCTGGTTCGATATGATGAAATTCAACTATGACTATTCAAAATTTTGATAATTCGCTTCAAAAGAAAAATGAAAATCAATTACGATTTTGATCTTGTCTGTCCATTGTACGTTCATAATTCTCGGTTCCATGATCAAGCTAGATGTAGTTTGCCTGAAGAAATCAGCTACTACTAAAATTAGATCAATGTTTTTGTTAGTCGTGTGCCGGAGAATCGGCTCGAAATGAAATTGGTTTTACGGTGAAGTGTTAAACATAGCAAATATAGTATCAATGGGAGGACACGAAGACGACGATTTGGTTCCTGAATCAGTTGAAGGATACACTGTTGGAGAGAAAAAAACAATTGAAGAGTATACCAAATTGGATGCTGAGGATGAAAGTTTAGCTAAATGGAAAGCAAGTTTAGGGTTAGCTGATAACGGTTCAGCATATCCAGTTAAACCAGGAGACAAGAGGAAAGTTGTAGTTGTTGAAATTGGATTGGAGTTTCCTGATCAACCAAATTTGCAACCAATCAGGTTCAACTTGGAAGATGCCCAAGGTAATACTTTAAATAAAGACATTAAATTCAGTATACAAGAAAAATCAGTTTATCAATTGTATGTTAAGTTTAGAGTTCAACATGAAATTATTACCGGATTGAAGTATTTACATTCGATCAAAAAAGCCGGTATTAGAGTCGATAAAGTTGATGAACCTTTAGGATCTTATGCGCCAAATACAATTGAAAAACCCTATTATGAAAAACATTTCCCAGAAGTTGAAGCTCCTTCTGGTATGTTGGCTAGAGGTAATTATTCGGCTACTACTAAATTTGTCGATGATGATAAAACTGTTCATTTAAATTTCACTTGGAGTTTTACCATTACTAAATAGTCATAAAATATACGTGTCTTATTAATTATTTGTACTTTTATTAACCTTACTCTTGATTTACAACCCATCTTGCAATCAATATAATAGAGCTATCCTTTAATATTTCCTGAAAATCTTATTTTAACTATATAAAACGCGTAATACATCGATTTATGCATAAAGGGTTCAGTATGATCTAATTTGAAGAAATCGACTACATCTTGAAGTTACCTTAGTAATTTAATTACTATCTATTAATGCTTTGCAAATTTCAAGTTGATAATTTTTTTCAACTCAAACTCCGTATGTAATGCAATTTCTATAATAATTCTATGATTTTCGATTCGGTATATATGGAGGTGCCTTTTTGACAACCTTGGTTTTCGTAATCCTACATGGTATATATGGTGGTGCTTTACTTCTGGGAGAGAAGTTTTGATTGGCGGATATTAACTTAGGTGCCTTATTCAAGTTTTGTGTTAGATTGCAAGAAATTGGATTGACACTTGAAGGGCTCATTGAAAATAATTTCGATTGATTAAGTTTACTCTTTTCTCCCTGTTTATCCGCCAGAGCAGGTTTGGTGATAGTCCTTCTTCGTAACCCTACTGAGGGAAATCTCAGAAGTTGTTGTTTTGCACTCACGAAACCACTGATAGCATCATGTTTTTCAGCTATATTGTAGTTGTAACCGATAATATCAAAATCAGCCCCTTGAAGGAATAATTTCTTCCGCTCTCGATATAACTTATTGAAGGCTTCAATATTAAATTTATCGTGGTTCGTTATCAGCACTTCTAATAATTCATATAGTTTCTCAAGCAGTTGGAAATTTTGAAATGCCAATTGATTTCTAGTAGTGAATTTGTTTATTAGGCTTTCTTTCAAAAATCTAGATATTTCAGTCATTGGTGGTCTTCCCCATTTCCCTTCAGTTTCTGTATATGAAGAAAGATACAATAATGTTTTCGGTCTTGTGGTTGCAACATAAAAACACCTTCTTTCTTCGTTTATTGACTCTTCATCGTTATCTCTCATGGCGAATGATGCTGGTATTAGACCGTCAGTTAAACCAGGAACAAATACAACTGGCCATTCCAATCCTTTAGAGCCATGAATCGTTGAAATTGAAACTTTTGCTTTGGATTTGATATCTTTTTCACTTGAACAATTCTGCAGTTGTGTTTCATATAATCCAATTGATTGTAGAAATTTATTAAGGACAGAGCGATCATCCTTTGGTACAGATTCTGGCGAATCTCCAAGATATGCAGGTAGTTCTTCCTCCTTAGGTTTGAACTCACATAATTGATTCTTCACTTCTAGTATATTTAGTTGATGCTCTTTTGACTCGTCAAACTCTTTTTTCAATCCTGATTCAGTATATACAAAATCAAATAATTTCGAAACGGTTTGTTCTAGTTTGGATTCATCTGCGTTATCAACCTCAGCCACTATATATCTAGCATTTTGAATGAATTCCAAGTATTCGATAAGCTTTAATCTACCTTGAATTTTGCTAGTATTTGTACCATCAGCCAACTTTTTTAATGTATCAAATTGCAGTACGCCCCTTTTTGAATCTTGATCAAACAACTCTTCAATAAGTGCCATTGAGCTTTGTCCAATACCTCTTTTTGGAAAGTTCATTGTTCTCAAAAAGGCGATACGATCGTGTTTTGAAGCTACAATACGTAAATAATCCAAAATAGCCACCACTTCCTTTCGATCCCAAAAAGCTTTTCCTCTTATCATAAGATAAGGAATTCGCCTTCGAACAAATTCATTTTCAATTACTCTGGTTTGATTCGCTGCTCTTACAATCACCGAGATATCACTGTACAAAAAAGGCGAGTTAGGTAGAGCAATCAAGTGCTCAATTTGATAAGCGATCCACCTGGCCTCCTGTTCGGGAGAACTTAAAATTTCATGGACTGGTTTGAAAGATGTCTTCGCAGAAGACTGTAAATTTTTTTTGATTCTAGACATTTGCTGCCTCATTATTGATTCGGATAAGTTCAAGATATCTGAAGTTGATCTATAATTATTAATTAAATGGATTTCTTGACATTGTAGGTGTAAATCTTTTATATAATAATCTTTCATCTTTTGAAAATTCTTTGATTGGGCGTTTCTAAACCCATATATGCTCTGGTCTGGGTCACCAACAATCGTTACATTATTTGAAGTTCGCAGAGGGTATCCCTTAGCAAAAGCATACATCAATTGTAATTGAACTTCATTAGTATCTTGAAATTCATCTACTAGAACGTGTTCAACAAAATTTAATACTGGATGTGTTGTAATTAAGCGATAGCAGTATAATAAACAATCATCAAAATCAAATAATTTTGCATCATGTAACCGATTTTGATATTTGGTATAAATCAAATTAAGAAACTGATTGCATGGACCTTGAGTATAAGAATCTGGTAAGATATTATTTGACTTCAATTTTGATATTGAATTTTTTAATTTTCGTACATCTAATCCATGAATTTTATCGGTTTTATTAGTTTCAAACATTGATTTATCCTGGATATATGAACTCAATTCATGAGAAGTTAATCTTTCCAACACTTCTTTAATTATCTGGTCACTGTCTCTCTCATTAGCGACATTAAAACCTTGTAAATCAATCTTGAATCCATAAATTTTCAAAATTCGAAAACAGATACTATGAAAAGTTCCAATTAATAACTTATTAAAATCTACACCTTGACCATTTAATAAAATGCTCAATCTTTCAATCATCTCATTTGCTGCTTTCTTTGTAAATGTGGTAACAATGATCCTATTCGGTTCAATCTTCTCCTTCATCAACAAATATGCCACCCGTGAAACTAAAACCTTTGTTTTACCAGTTCCTGGTCCCGCAATGATTTGCAACCTACCATTTGCTGGCGCCGTCACCGCCAATCGCTGGTTTTCGTTCAACCCCACAAGTATTCTTGATATTACCTCGTCACACCCATCCTGAGAATCACTCATTAACTAATTCCAACAATCCCACAAACCTCTTTACCTCCCATACTTCTTCTTGGTTGCAAAACGCGTTTACTTAAGGCGGCGCTACCGTTTTTAAAAGAGATGGTAGCGCCTTTTTTTTTTTTTTTGATAGCTGCAAGATCATAAAATAAGGAAGTAGGAATATTAAACAGTAGTAGATTGAAGATGAGAATATGATGGTGAGAAGTTGGGTGGTTATAGCGATATGGTTTATGACTGAGCCAATATGGTGTTTGTTGAACTGGCCAACTATGAATAATCAGACATTTATAGCTCGTCGAACTGAGCGAGATATAGGTAGACCTATACCGATTGATAATGTGACTAGTTATGGGGTCGACTTGAATACTCAGATATTTGATGTTCAAGGTTATGCCAGTTATTCTTTGTTTGATATTGGTGTTATGCTAGGTGTTGGAGTTCAAATCTATTTTGTTGATTTTTATTGGAACGAATATACTTTAAAATGGCAGCTATGTCCTGGTCCTATACCTAATAATTTTACCGATTCATTAGATTCTGTTGCCGATTTTTATTGGAAAAATCGAAAACTTTCTTGTGAACCGGGATTAACAATTACTCAGTTGATGCAACAATTCGACAAATATATGGGTCAAACAAATTCGGTACAAGAAGCTAATTCATTACAATTAGTGGTTCGATTGAAAACTATTGGTATAAAGCAAACTAATCTGAGTGAAAATTCAATTTATAATTATTCTATGACTCCAAATTATCAAAATATTGGTAATAATACGTTATCAAACTCGATTACACCACTCGGAAATTTCATATTTACCCCTCTCGATTTGGAAATGTATTCAGTAGTTCAAGAATCAAACCCATATAATACTCCTTACAATGACACATCAAAATTCCCTACTTTAGACACCTATTTACTTACTCTTGCTAAAAGAATACTTATCAATGTCGTTGAAGATGATCTAACAAAATCTCCCAATTCGTATAATACTACCGATGATGATACGTCAAATATTTTCTTTCCTGATACTAATATTACAAACATAGTTGAACAAAATTCGAATGCTTTGCTTCATAATTGTCAAAATGCAATCCAAGGGGGTACTAATTTACTTAATTATGGAAATTTCAATTATGTTTTGGATTCAAATAGTGACGCATTTGAAAATTCTACATTTAAAGATTACTTAAGATGTGGGTACATGCCAATATTCAGTGCAAATAAAGATTTAGTCCTGGGAAATTTATCGATTGGGGAAAAATTAAATGATTTTATTCCCTGGGGTTATTGGTCTTGGGCAGTTGATCAACCGATGTCTGAACAAGCAATTTACGCTTTGAATTATAATAATGATGGTGATGATGGTCCTCAGCAAAATTCATCGGTTGCATATAGATGTGTGTCATTACACCAAGATGGTTTTAAAGTTGATAATTGCTATCAGGAATATCCCTATGCCTGTAAAGATACTGAAAACCCAGCAAATTGGTATGTTGATAGCAATATCAAAAAACGATATTTCGATAGTTATAAAGATAATGCTTGTAAACCCGGTTATGAGCTTTCAATACCAAGACTGGCTACTGATGCTTTACTGTTAATTAGAGTTATGGCTGATTCTAACATTGACTATCCTGTGTGGATTGATCTAAATGATATTACTGTTACAGAATGCTTTGTCACTGGAGGACCTTATGCCGAATGTCCTTACTTCCAAGTTTATACCAGATCTAAATTAATCAAGCAACTAGCTCCTAGCTTCACAATTGCTGGACTTATTATAATCTTGGTATTTATGGAAAAATTTTTCAGAATAAATCCAATCCAAACTAATCGAAAAACCTATTGGAAAAGAGTAATCAATGAATACAATGATAAGAATGCTTTTGAAGGAGTCCCTGCTTAACTTCTTGCTACTAATCGTTAATATATATATGTCTATAATCAATGTCGTGTACTTTTACCAAAAAACTCTAAGGGCAAAATTTCCAACTGGAAGGAATATGAAAATTGGTTATAAATCATCTTTATATCAATCAAACATGAGTGATAGTTGGAAGAACATTCAAAGTGAGTTAAGGCGTCGGGCTAATCAGGCCGCTCGTACTTCAGGGCCAGGTAGTAGACCCCCAAGAAATCCACTTGGTATATTCGCTGGAATTGGTGGATTATTATTGTTAGGAGGGGTATCAATAGTAGCTCAAAACGCATTATTCAATGTTGATGGTGGTCAAAGAGCGATTGTTTATAGTAGATTGCATGGTGTTCAACCTCAAATATATCCTGAAGGTACTCATTTTGTGATTCCATGGTTTCAAAGACCAATTGTATTTGATGTTCGGGCCAAACCAAGAAATATTGCTTCGTTAACCGGGACCAAAGATTTACAAATGGTAAATATTACTTGTAGAGTTCTTTTCAAACCCGATGTTTTACAATTAGCTAACATTTACCGAACTTTAGGTGTTGATTATGAAGAAAAAGTTTTACCATCAATTGTTAACGAAGTATTGAAATCAGTGGTTGCCCAATTTAATGCATCCCAATTAATCACTCAAAGAGAGAAAGTTTCAAGATTAATCAAAGAGAATTTAGTTCGTAGAGCTTCAAAATTCAATATTCAATTAGATGATGTTTCCTTAACTGTGATGACTTTCTCCCCCGAATTTAGTGCTGCTGTTGAAGGTAAACAAATTGCTCAACAAGATGCTCAAAGAGCAGCCTTTGTAGTTGATAAAGCAGTTCAAGAAAAACAACAATTAGTTGTTAAAGCAGCTGGTGAAGCAAAATCTGCTGAATTAATTGGTGAAGCTATTAAAAAATCTAGAGATTATGTTGAATTGAAACGTTTGGATACCGCTAGAGAAATTGCTGGTATCTTGGCAAAATCTCCTAATAAGATTGTTTTGGATAATGACACTTTATTGTTAAATACTATCACTGATAGTCGTAAATGATTAATCTTCAATTAATTACAACAATAGATGAATGAAAATTTTAAGTAAAACTACTTGTAAATAGCTTGTACCCAAATATATGATTAAATTTGAACATTACAATTTTTAAAATTAAAGGTTTAAATTCAAAATATTTTATTCATTATACAGTTAAATCAACCAATTTTGAAAACAATATAACCCTAATACATAATTATAAACATGGTACACTTAAAATATAGAGTTAACTATATCACTACCAATGGTTGCACCAGCCCCAAAAATGGCAGCATTACCTAATTTACTACCAAATTTTTTCAAATGGTCACCACCCAGACTACCTTGTTGTTGTTCTTGTACTGGTTGTATCACTTGTTGTGGCTGTGGTGGTGGTGGTTGATAATAGTTAGTTGATGGTGGAGGATATTGCGAGTAGCCACCATAAGATGGTTGTGGAATAAGTTGAGGTGGTGGAGGACCATATTGATTATCATAAGTATTTTGATAACCACCATAATTAGGTGAAGGACTAGTAACTTTTTCAAGGCCATAAGATGATTTTTCTGCTGGAGGAGCAGGAGGTGACCTTCTTGTTTCAAATTCTTCTTTTGATATAGGTTCACAATAGTTTGAAGGAAACACTCCTGTTTGTCCATTAAGATCACCTCTCCACCAATCTTGAGATAAATGTTCAACAACTTTGATTTTTGCACCTTTTGAAAACTCCAAATCACCCGGTTCTTGTGATTTATAGTCGTATATGGCACGACAATATCCCAAAGTCTTTGATTCATATGTTGGAGGTCCGGGAGGTGGAGGGCTAGAAATTGATGAGGCAGCAAAATCATTTGCTAATTTATTAGTCGAATCAATAACTGATTCGTTGGATCCACTCAACTTATCAACTCCCCATGGTTTCATATCCTTTTGATACTTTGTTGGAATTGCCAGTAACAATTTTTCATACAAGCCATCATCTATAACTTCTGAATCTTTCAAAAACTCCAACTCGGTTCTGATTGTGGTCAATGAACGATTGATCAAAGGTCCCGACATTGTTGCCTACCAAATTTACTAAAGAATCCCCTATATTTAATTATTGTCAAAACCTTTACTAGATCATTCTCCTAATATAGCCACCCGATAATATGCAGGATGTATGTATTAGGTAACTAAATAAATATTTAAGTTGAAAATGACAAATTTATTAGCGAAATGAGTTTATTTTAGTCAGAATACCTTCAAATTGTTCAATTATAGAGCTTCCATGAGTGCCACCTCCAATTATTTCCGGATTTTTTACAATAGTTAAAGATTTTTCCCAAATTTGGTATATCCTAATTGTTGCCTCATTCGTAGTGACGGCAATAGTGGTTCCATCGGGGCTTAAAGCCGAGCTTAGAAATCGTAGACCATATGAAGATGGGATTTCTGATTTGGCAATCATTGATGGGTAAGAGTAAACTATCAAACCTTTATTATTGTTTCCAAATCCAAAAGTAACTGCAATTTGTTTTTTAAATTTTGACCATATAATTGAAGTTATTTGAGAATTAGTATAGTATTTGTTTAAAAGTGTACCCGATTTACTGTGCCAAAATCGTAAGTTACGATCTCTTGAACCTCCGCCAGTGGCTAATAATGATTTAGACCAAGGACAATATGCAACTCCTTTTACAGCCGCTGCATGTTTCAATTTAAATCGAAGTTTAGGTTGAGTTAAATTGGTAATATTCCAAATATTACAACAATTGTCATTGCCACCAATTGCAACTTCATCTTCATCATTGTTAATTGCAATTGAGCATACTTGCTGTTTATGACTGTTGAATCGGTGAATTAACTTAATTTGAAAATTTTTAATTTCAAATAAATGAATATCACCAATTTCATCACCTAAAAAGAATTGATTACCATTCTTGAACCAGCAAATACAATAGATGCTATAATTGATGATTCTTCTCGAATGAATTACTTCATGGTTTTTTATAACACTTAATTTTCCTAAACTTGTCCCAATAACTAACCAATCGTTTTGAGGAGAGAAAGAAGTACAAGTAATTAATTCGGGGGTAGACCGGTCGCTTATTCTAGTAATATCACTATTTATCCCCCAAGTGAATCCATATGATCCCAATGCCATCGATATTCTTGGAGTTGAACAACTCCAACTAATCAAATTTGAATAAAAATCATCTCGTAAATTTGGTGCCTTCAAACAGGTTTTCTCCACGATTGTTTTGATTGATTCAATACTATTGGCATCAATTGGGGTGTTTGCATACATTTGGGAAATTTGTTTAGCATTGTTATGATTAATTATTGGTTCGGTAATCGAGAATAAATTAATTTTTGCTTCATTATCAATCTCGTGTTTTCTATATGAAAATACATGATTATTTGAATCAAACTCTAATGCATCACTTATCTCCTTAGCTGGTTCAATTTCTTGAGTAGAAACTAATTGAATTCGACTATTAATATTCTGTTCATATAAATTACTAAACAAAAAATCATCTTGTAATGAAATGACTGGTAGTTGATTTGGTCTCACATTGACTTTCTTGGTATTGTAAATCATATGTGAATGTCGATATAATGATAAATTCAAATTTTGAGGTATGAGTCTATCACACTGAGCAAACTTTGACATACTGATTTAACGAAATTTTAGCAAAAATTAGCAAAAATTGGCAAAAATTAGCAAATTTACTAGTTTTCTTTTAGTTTAGCAAATAATAATATATTTCTTACTCTAATTTTACTATATTTATTAACAAATGGTTATCTTGATTGACAAATATTTGAAAAAAGTTAGCAAAAATGGCTGCAAAATGTGGTACTTTTCTCAAAATTGACATTTTCTTACCTGTTTGTAAAATTAACCAAAATCGCGACACCAGAAACTCGAAATGACGAGATTTTTTTTTAGTTTAAATTCTTCAATCAGTACCATGCCATTGATTGTAAGAAATCCGGCTGATTTGAGACCAAGAACTCGATTGCAAGATTATCTTTTATGGGGATTCATTTGTTTTTGTTCGATTGTCTTATATCATATTTATACCAAATTAACGCATCCATATATCGATGAAATTTTTCATATCCGACAATGTCAAGCTTATTGTCACTCCAAATTTAGTCAATGGGATAGCAAGATAACAACTCCTCCTGGATTATACATTTTGGGAACAATTTATGCCAAAGTTTTACTGATTTTATCTGGAGGTAAAGATTTATGTCAAAACCTTACTGTATTGAGATCACTAAACTTACTTGGAGGTATAGCAGTAATGCCAAAAGTGCTTGAAATGTTTCAAGTATTTGATCAAAATCAATTTTGGACAGTCAATATATTATCACAACCTTTATTGTTTAGTTATTATTTCTTATTTTACACCGATATTTGGTCAACTATATTGATTATTGCTTCATTAGGGTTGGTCATGAGAATTCCATTACCTACATTGGTTTGCTTCTTAAGTGGATTGCTAGGATTTATAAGTTTATGGTTTCGTCAAACTAACATTGTTTGGATTGCATTTATTTTATCAGTAATGATTGATCGTCGAGTCATTGTCGAAAGAGGTGAGATGATAACTTACCTGAAAAGATTATACCGTTTCTCATATCAATTGGTTTATGATTACATTAAAACTATTCCATATCTTATCAACTTTATATTATTCTTAATATTTTTGAAAATTAATGGTGGCATCACTCTTGGAGATAAAAGTAATCATGAAATAACATTCCATTTAGTTCAAGTATTTTACTGTTTTGTATTTATCCTTTTTTTCACATGGCCAGTGTGGTTGAAATGGCAAACTATAATTGATTACAAAAACTTTTTGATTGGTAATTTCTTCAAAATTATATTTAATATCTTAGCTTTTGCTGCAATTTGGTTTATAATTGATCGATTTACAATTGTTCATATCTTTTTGTTATCTGATAATCGACACTATACATTTTACATTTATAGAAGGTTATTACTGAATAAGTATAGCCCTTTTGTTGCAGTACCATTGTATCATTTTGCAACTTGGGTAATAATATCAACCTTGCTGAAATCCAAACGTTTAGCTTTATCACCAATCACAATTACTACATTTTTGGGCGCAACTTGTTTGACACTTATTCCATCTCCATTGTTTGAACCTCGATATTATATTATTCCATTAATAATATTCAGAATAATGATTAAACCAGTTGACAAGAGTCGGTCATTAATAGAATTCGTTTGGTTAAATTTGATCAATGTGTTAACAACTTTGATTTTTTTTAACTACGAATTTAAATGGGATAGTGAAGGTGACATAATTCAAAGAATATATTGGTAGGATCAAATAAACCAGTTATTATCTCCTTCTAATTTTATAGGAGTCTACTCATACATATATACACAAAATATACTACATTTCCTGATGTTCCTTTAACATTTGATGTTTTCATAATTCAATTTCTTGTAAACCTTTAGAGTGAAATTGGATATTTTCCTTATCTTCATTTAGCCTTGTTTCTGATTGTGGAATATTATCTGGTAAATTCTTGGACTTTAGTATAGTTGATTTTTTAAGTAATGATGTATGATTATCTAATCTCGGTTCAGCATTTGATTCTAAATTTAAAGCTGATCCTGTTTGTGAAGGTATTGAAGAACTTGAACTGGAATTGAGTACATCAGTGTTCTGATTCAAAGTGTCAATATTTGCTAAGTTGTTGTTGATAAATTCATCGACATTATCAGGTTTAAATTCCAATAAGGTTTTATCTTTGGACAATAAATTCTTAATAATTGCATTATTTTCGGGAGAAATAGGCTCATTATTTGATTTTAGAGTATTAATCCAATTGTTGATAGCTCGATTTCTGAGGACACTTAAATAAGGTTGCTCTAAATTAGTTTCTTTGTCAACATAATATAATTCATTTTCGTTACCGATGAATAAATCACCATCATTATTCTTTTTTGACGTTCTTAAATTCCAATTACCAATTTCTAAATCATTAGCAAATAATAATAAGAAATCACCAAAATTATCAGCAATTTTGAATTTAGTATCAAAATCACGACCAAACATGATAACTTGACCCCATTTACCTTGAGGAGGAGGAGAAAGATCTATTCCAATAAAATTACCAATTTCATCAGTGATTAAAGGAATCCACATTGGATGAGCATAAGTTTCTAAAATATGATTTGGGGGAATTGATTTTTGATGATTTAAATTAACCAAATTTGAAAATTTTTGATCTAAAGAAGATGAAGATAAATTTGATAATTCAAAAGAATTATTAGGGGAAGATTTTTTTAATTGATTTGAATTATTATGAGATAATTGTAATTGAGGTAATTGAATTTGTAATTGATGATTTTCATTCAAAATTTTTGCTAATTTTCTCCAATTTTCACAATTAATTAAAATTTCATCTAAAGGTAATAATTTTAATCCAAATAATAATCCATTAATTTCACTATTATTACCATAATTACCTTGACCATCAGTTAATTTATAAAATTCAACTACACAATTTGGTAATCGAATATTCAAATCTTTTTGAAAATCAATTAGATCATCTTGAGTACATTTCGATTGTAAACTTGAACCAATATCGCAATCATATTTATCAATCCAATTTTTTATATGTCTCCAAGCTAATTTGACCTCATGGACCCCCTCAATTATATTTCGATTAACGGTTTCATCTAATTGAGTATCGTACACTGCGTCTTCACCACCACCACCAATCAATCTAGAAGTTGATTGATTGTGATGATTGTATACATCTTGGCTAGTTTCGGGTTTATTCAAACGATTGAATGATTTTCGGGAATCCCACTCGGAATACTTATCAATAGTACTCAACATGTAGAACCATTCCTGGATCTTTTGACCAAACTTCATCAAAACAACCTCTCTAGGTTTACTTGGGTATAAAAGATAAAGTGTATAGAACCGATTTTACGCGTGTTGCAAGACCCTGAATGAGAGTCACATTCCCCCAAAAAAAAAAAATGGCTGCAAAATCACGTCGATTGAAAAATGACGAGTAAAATGCCACACAATCAGAAAATTTTATAGCGTCTATATAGTTACAAAATTGATCCAGAAATCATTGAATTAGTTGAATGAAGATGAAATGGAAATAACATGAAAATAGAATTAAAAAACTAAAAAAAAAAAAAAAAAAAAAAAAAAAAAAAAAAAAAAAAAAAAAAAAAACACAGAAGAAATAGGGGGAACAATTTTAACAATTTACCACATTCAGCCTAATAATTTAATGATGAATTATGTAACAGTAGTTTAAAATTTATAAAAACTTGTATTTATTACTAATAAAATAGGTAGTATATTCATTAAAATTCATTATAAAATTAATTTTTTTATTCTTTTCAACTTTTAATTGTTCTTGTGTATTATCATTGTAAATATTTATTGGAATAGTTTATTAGTAAGTACATCTATAGACCGACTGGATTGAAGCAATGGGTAAGATACCATTGGATGATGAAAATACAATCTATTAGTGGTTTATGTATTATAAAATGATAGACCATGAATTAAAAGTCATATTAGAACGTATAACCAATCTTATAAAATTATACAGTCTTATAACATTATAACAGTTTTATAAAATTATACAGTCTTATAACATTATAACAGTTTTATAACTTTATACAGTAATACATTATAACAGTATTACATTATAACAGTCACTATTCCACCAATTACTATTATGAATAGCTGATACTTATATAAACCTATTTTGAATCTTCTGGTGCATATTATTACTGATAATCTTTCACTCTAATTTCATTTCTACCCCAATAACTTATAAATGGTTAAGATTCAATTGGTATCATAAGTTTCTCTACATATCAAATTCACAAACTTGTTTTGAACACTACTGTTTTGAACACTACGGGTTTGAACACTACTATCTACGAATTTGATTTCAATTGATTTTGCTTAATTATAACGTTTTTTTACTATTAGTTATTAGGTTCAATTATATAAAATATTTCCCGGGCATGAAGTATTAATTCTATTAAACAGTAAAAACACGATAAACCGGGATTTTTCTTCTGGGAAATACTATAAAACAAAAAATTACTTCAAAACAAAACATATTTTATATGATTAACTTTATTAAACGTTAAAAATTTAAAGAATACCTTTAAATTTTCACAAAATTAATCTGATTTTGGTCATTAAATCTAAATCTATCTAATCTTATCAATTATTCAAAACGAATAATAATATGATTAGACCAGCAATAATACTGACGATAAAGATTAACTAGGTAGTTTTGATTTTAAGTCATAATCCGTGGTAAACAAATTGAAGAAGAAGCTTTAAGTTTGTGAACAAGCAAAATTTTTTATACCAAGTTGATTTCCGGGTAACTTTCAATTTTATATTGAAAATTTTATAAATATTAGGACACCAAGTAATAAAGGGAATAATTTGAAGTAAATAATTTAAAAGTGAATGATTCAAGATGAATGATTTAAAATGAACGATTTAAAGTAAATGATTTCTTTTTAGAAAGTCGGTATTTATTTACAATCAATGATACAAGTTTATTTTTTAAAATCTATTACGAATTTTTCATTTATTTGTATGTAAAATTTTCATTTTTATTATAATTAATACTCCCCAAAATAATACTTCAAAAATTTATTAATTACAATTACCAGTTTGAAGCAGCAGCACTTTCAACAGCTGGGGTAGCACCAGAATCAGCCCAATCAACTTCTTCAGTTTCACCAGTCCATTCAGTTTCAGCATCGTTAGCTTGAGTTTGTTCAGTTTGTTCACCTTCAACAGCTTCTTCTTGAGCATTTTGTTCAATTTCTTCAGGATCTCTGTAAAAGTATAAATCTGGCATGACTGACCATTCAGTAGTTCTATCTGGAATGATACCTCTTAATCTTAAAACTTCTCTAGCAATTAACCACCAGATTAAACCGATAGAGTGTTTACCTTTATTATTACAAGGAATGGCAACATCAACATATTCAGATGGAGAATCCATATCAGTTAAAGCAATAACTGGAATATTAACATAAGAAGATTCTTTGATAGCTTGAGCATCAGTTCTTGGATCAGTTACAATAACTAATCTTGGTTCTTTGAAAGATCTGGTAATATAATTTGTGAAGTTACCTGGAGTAAATCTACCAGCAATGGCGGTAGCACCAGTGTGAGCAGCAAATTTTAATACAGCTCTTTGACCAAAAGTTCTTGATGAACAAACAGCAACATCAGAAGCATTTGGAACAGCAGCAATAATTCTGGCAGCTAAGACAATTTTTTCCCAAGTTTTACCAATATTGATAACATTGACACCATCTGGTCTAGTTTTGTAAACATATGGTTTATTGTGAACCTAAAAAATTGTTAGTAAAAAAGCAAAAAACAAAACACAAAATTAGGAATAATATATGATACAACACGAAACAATATCTTTCTTTATAAAACAATTATATCAAATATCTATCTGATGATATATTATGATAATTATGATATAATAAATAAAACATAATATATCATGATTATGATGGGAATATCATCAAAATAATGGAATATTGATAATTTGTCAATTTCAATCAAATATCTAGATTCTTTGCTTTAATCAATCGTTTAATTAAATCTAGTCAATATTGTTAAATTTTTCATATTTCTTCATGGTTACTGATCATAAAAACTTCCTTTGATTCAGATACATACTTGAACATTTTTAGAACCTAAATGAACATTGGCAGCTAATAACAACTTAGCGTCTTCAGGAGTTAAGTCAAACGAAGCAGGTAAAGACATGATGATACGTTTGAATGTTATACTATGAAAATTTTTATCAAACTTTTGCTGTGAATGAGAAATTTCAATATATGAAAATTGATGCGAATGAAAAATTCACAAAATTAGCGTGCACAAATCAAAAACCACAGTCACATGACTAAAGCCAATATTGGGTTTCTAGCCCCAACCGTATAAAGTTGATTATGGTTTGTAGGAAAGTTAGTGCGTTATGAATGAATAGCGGTTATTATTGTTAGCAGGTATCTACATGTAGAATAGACGGAAAACCAGCTTATGCAAAATTATGGTTTTGAAAAACAATTGAAATGAAATGAACTAGGCATGTAATTAAATTTTATCAGGAATAGTAACAAATCATATTCAATAATTAATGAAATGAAATTGAAAATGTCAAAATTGAATGTATCAATTAACTGTTCGTAGATTTTAAAGTGAATGTGATGGAATTGATAGTTTGTAGAATTGTCTGATTGATGTTAGTGACATGCGAAGTTTTAGTAAGTTCATTTCAATATTGAGCTTGATTGTCATCAACTCATTCTTTTCAATAGTTAACTGTACCTACACATGTTTTTCAAAAATTTGACTTAATTATTGTTTTTCTCGAGCTCAAACCTACTGAGACTATACTGAACTACCTTCACAACACTGTATTGAATTTTTAAAGGATCTCAAATCCATTTTGAGAATCTAAAGCTACCATATAACTTATTGAACTCACTTCTATTGAATCTACTCTTTCTTGTCACCTGTGATCACTTTTAACCTATCAAATGTCACTTTTCACACATGGTCACTTCTCATTTTCACTTACTTGTAATCTACTTGTATAGTTTTCTTTTATCTTAACTAATCTCATTTTTGGATACACTGACCTTGATTTTGGTTTATTTTGGGTTGTTTTCGTCTCTATTGAACTCAGTTCTCATGCATTAGATGTACTTTTGAACGATCTCACTAGTACCGATCTTTGTGACAGTTCTAACCATTATGACTTCATAGGAACAAATTTACTTTTGAACGATCTCACTAGTACCGATCTTTGTGACAGTTCTAACCATTACTTCATAGGAACAAATTTGTATCACTTTTCTTTCCATCATTATTTTTCACCCTGGACACCATTACTCATATACGCAATCTGTACCGTATAGGTTTGTATAAGATTGACATTATTTTTGTTTGAATCTAATTAAACTTGTAGTACATATCTACAATTATTGGTATTTTGGTAGTCTAGACTAGCAACTGGTTGAAAAATCAAAGTGGTTACGATGAATACTTATTGTCAATATAGTTACAATGATATTTAAAGTTACAAAAATCAAAGTCTAGACCCAGAGGACCAAAAATCATCAAATTACAATTTATTACAGTTGATTGTTGTGACAATAATAAAAAATAAAATTTCAATATTGTTATTGTGCATGGCTTAGGGTACTAATTTAACTGACATCATTTGTTATCAACGTCTGTATTACGATTGAGCAACAATATTATTACTTGCTCAACTTGAAATCAAGCTAGATTAATATTATATCTTGTTATTTCATCTAAGTCTTGCTGGAATAGTTTCTATTTTTCATTCTAGTTAACTGCAGAACTCCTACTTTTTTTCCGACAGTGTTTGATTACAAAAACATGAAAGAAAATCTTAAAAGTAACCTCAAACGTCAAAAATATATTCAAAAGTAAGTTCAAAACGTCAAAAGAAATTCAATAATAAGCTCAAATGTCAAAAGTATTTACAAAACTAAAGTGCAAAGTAAGTTGAAAAGTTGAAAAGTTAAACGGGGGGTTTTTTTTTTAATTTTTATTTTTATTTTTTGCGCTCTGGTCTAAGTCAATTTTGACACATAAGCCATGCAACAATATCACAATCAGTGAGACAATTTCGACGATTACGGCCTTAGAATAGACATATTGTAAAACCCCTATTTTACTACTAACAAAGCCAGAAACAGATAACGGTTTTTTTTATAAACCAATCACATAATTCACAACTGAAACAATAGGTTTCAATCGTATTCCCCAAGATTGTAATACTAATTAGCAATTATTAATTAACTACGTATTAATTAACTACGTATTATTAATTAACTACGTATTAATTAACTACGTATTATTAATTAAATACGTATTGTTAATTAACTACATATTACTTAACCTACTTATTACCAATTGACTACGGAATAGCTACTAAGTTTCTACTAAGTTTCTACTAATTTTCTACTAATTAACTTATGTAATTGACAATTGATTGTGTACTAGTATTCTTATTATTATTTTTTTTTGGCGCAACCATAAACAAAACAAAAACAATATCAAAACCAGAAAACAATAACCAGTAGCAAACCAACCAATATTGAAGCTAAAAACGACAAAAAAGAAAAAAGAAAAACAAAAAAAGAGAAAAGATTAACTAGAATTAATGTAAATACTTTCCACTTGATTGATATTTATGTAATTATTCTTACTGATTATTCTTACTGATTATTCTTACTGATTATTCTTACTGATTATTCTCATGTTTTAATAATTTACTTTTCTTTGGTCATTACCATTTTCTTGGTATAACCAGCTTTTTAATTAAAAAATCGTATACGCACACACAATAATAATAATAATAACAAATACTAATAATAACTCCTTACCATTATAAACCACTTCATTATTACTTTCTTTGAAATAATAGTTTATATTAATTATATAATGGCTTATAGAGGTTTATTAAACTATTTCGAGGATATTATTTTGAGCTACATGT